>CAEFZX010024529.1:0-54936 GCA_903066825.1 Alfaro cultratus
AAATGTGCAGTCCTAGGCACAGCCAAGATACTGCGCAGAACCCTCAAGCTCCCAGGCCTCTGGTAGAGGACCCGAGCTCAGAGGAAGAAACCACCCGCGGTGGGTGAGAAGGGAATTTTTATATATATATAAGCATTTTTTTAATACTTTACACTTGTGTTCAGATATTAATCTTCCGATCTTCCAATAATACATAATTATCAAGTGATATTTTAAAATTTCCTGTCAACTTTAAACAGTTTTTAGCTCAAAACATTGCAGGATGCTGGATGAATGACTGCCGGGGGCCTCAACCACCAGGGTTAGCGAGTTTTCTGGGGGAAACCTTGTTTTTCTACACGCTGAAGGTGGTAATTCCAGTTATCAGATGTCATTACCGGGGAACCTGAGGATACTGACAGCTTGGTCATTACAGCCATGAATCTACTGCTCCATTTTGTGCAGCACAGTTGCATCAGTTCAGCCACCACAGCAGGTAACATCGTTCCAGACAGGCTGAACTCAAACCAGACAGCCTGGTGATAATTACAGACGCATTCAGGCAAGATCAGCAGTTGTCATAGTTACTCATCACTTTTATGTGAAACGAGCACTGAAGATTAAAATACTGGACAGCATAATTATTAACTTTCCCTCTGAAGTGAAATAAAGAATCACAGAGCGACAGGTGAGAGCGTCAGTGCGGATAAATAACCTCTTCTGCTGCAGCACTGACGTCTCGGAGAGCTCCAGCGCCCTCTGCTGGAAGAAGGCAAAAACTGCATCAGCAGAGAAATCCTGAATGCAGAAGAAGCGCTTTTAACACGAGCTGAGATTTGTGTTAGGAAGGCAGAAAGCTGCCTGCTGCAGCATCGAGCGTGATTAGCCCAGCAGTGGAGTTTAAATCCACATTTAAGACGGAGCAGCGATTAAATTACAGCCTTACACAGAATGACAGGCTTTTAATAGGTTGACATTTCTATGTCAAAATTACAAGAATTGCTGAAAAAAAAAATTTAATCCATAGAGTACTAGTCCTTTCATACAGGAGCACCTGCATGCAGAAACTGTTTATGTTTCTCCCAGGGGAAACAACAAGCTTCCATAGAAATAAAAATAAATCCTGGAGCATGTTGGTAGCCCCCCACCTGTTTCAGCTCTGTATCTAATCTTTCATAATCCGTCTAATTCAAATCATAAACTGACAGAGAAGGCTAATCTGGCTAATCTACCCTATGAACGCAAACCATCAGCTGGAGCCCTGCCTGTCTAAGTAAGATATGATTTATGCTAAGTGAGGGGGGTGATCATCAAACTAAACAAAGAAAAATCCTCAAAAGGGATTTTATGCAGCAGTTCTGTCTCACACAGTGAAAAATAAAAGCTAAGCATTGAATTGTTGTAATTAAATAACTACAGGTACAATGCAGCATAGGCGAAGAGTGAGACGTCTCCGTTTACAGCTGCGTCCGTAAATCTTCTGCATATTTTTCTAAAACTCTGGGGATGAAAATAGGGTGAGAGGCTCGGTGCATAAGGAGCAAAGTGACTATTTGTAAGCAGGGAAACTTAAAAAAATTTCTTGAGTGCTTCCATTTCTACCCACTTTAGACTCCTCAGTAACTGCGCTCTTGTCGTCTCACCAAGTTCCTTTGGTGGCTGCTGTTACTTGAACTGAGATTTTACATGCTGATAATACTCTGGGCTCAAAAAAGCTGATAAAACACAAAGCAGAGCATCTTCACCACAGCCAGCCAAGACACTGCTCATACTCTGATTTACAGCATGCAGGCTGTAATGTAAAGTAAGCAAGCAGAAGACAGACTGAAGTATTTAAAAATTTAAATGCTCCCAGCTGCTCTTGGCTCTGCTGGTAAACACTTTGCAGCAGAAAACATAAACCTGAAAACCACTTCATTGGAAGTTTTAGACCTGTTCTGTGAAATGACCAACCACATGGGAAAAAGGTCCGATATTTGAACTGTTTTGCTGGAAAAAAAATAAGACTTTATACTTTGTGTTCAGATGTTAATCTTCCGATCTTCCAATAATACATAATTATCAAGTGATATTTTCAAATTTCCTGTCAACTTTAAACATTTTTCAGCTCAAAAACATTGCAGGCAGCTGGATGAATGACTGCCGGGCGCCTCAACCACCAGGGTTAGCGAGTTTTCTGGGGGAAACCTCTGCTGGATGTGCACATAAAGTCTGTGGAAAGTTATATCTGAGTACGACAGGTGGGTAATAATAAAGACATTCACACTACAAACATGCTGCTTAACATGTGTGACAAATGGTTCACAGCTAATCCATGGGGAGGCAGAAATACCACATAAACACAAAGATGAATCATGTATATAATGCAGTATGTTAGCAGCAAAGTAACGTTTTAGCTGCTTTCATGTGGAAAAATTAGGAGGCCTCATTAAATATCCATTCATCCTCCATCCAATATCTATAACTGCTTATCCTTATAGGGCCACAGCCTGCTATTAGGTTTAGGTGAAGATTATTTTTTGCCAGGGTCCAGGTTGGCTTGTATAGCTTTTATTTTGTTTAAACTCAGGTTATTTTCTTCAAATATTGCGTTTGATTATCTGAAACAGGTTTGAGAATATAGTTGAATTCTGACCGTTTCAGGTCATTAAGTGGCTCCATGATTACATTTTCCACCAATTTGTCTTTTTAAACATTTTGTTCTGTTATTTTGGGTTTTTCAGTGATTTTCGAATCTCCGGTTGCTTTGGCACTGAGCTGGCCAAAATCCTGAAACTGCCCTGAGCAAAACAAACAAGAGAATATATGTTAGCAATTTTAACAATAAGATGTTGCAAAGTACTCTGGGAGTTTTTTTATGCATAATTGGTTTTGAAAAATAAACTTTATGAACCCACAACTGGTCAAATATATGATTTGAGTTTAGGGCATAAATAGTGTTATAGTTTAACAAACATTACATTCAAGCAGTCCTTAGCAACCACATTAAAACCCAGCCTGAGCCTGCAAAGATAACAGAGCCTTTATTTATTGTGCAGCTTCAGTCTATGAATAAAATATTTTTTTCATAATGTCCCCAACTTTTCTAATTCAGAATTGTAAAGGAAGTTCATATATCTGACAACCTGGAGCTGAAACCAAAGAGAGCTGTTTTGTTTTGCACTTTAAGGCTCAGACATATTTTTAGTCCATGTTGTTCCAGATGATTCAGCGCTGAAATGTTGCACATTAAGACGCTTTCCTATTGTTCCTATTATATGGATGTGCATGCATCAACTTTACACACATTTCTTTTTCCCTTTTTCAGCAGGAGCCACACAAAGGCGCTCTCATTCAGCACTCACACATATCATGAATAATTATCAAAATATGGTGTTTATCGCAGTAAGACCCAAGATGAATCCTCGTTTTCAGAATCTGGCCCAATAAGCTGCATCATCTGCTCACAGCGGTGGTGATCCAGAACTAAAGGGTTTGCACTGTAGAATCTGAAAAATCCTTGGAAAGCAGTTGGGACAAAAGACCCTTTATTTAAGGTCAAACTTTTCCAGTTGAGTAACTATGATCTAAAAACAGCCAAGTGCCAGTAAAACTCTGATCCTGTTACGGCTGGAGGACAGTTACTTTTCAGAAGAGGATCTGACACAGAAACACCAAATCTTTCTGTATTATGCAAACACATGCTGCGGCACAGCCCCAGATTGTCCGCACATGCAGTGGGCCTGTAGTGTGGAGAATAGCATTGACCCAATTCACTTTACTGGACTAGTTAGATATTTGGTCATTGGCTGGCTGAGCCCGAATGTGATCCTCTGAGCCGAGTTCCAGCAGCTTCTAGCCTCAATAAAAATCCTCCTCCGTTTCTGACAGAGCCCATCTCTCGGTGAGTTATTAATACCGACAGAGCAGACAGGATGTTATGCACTGATTCTTCAAGCCGCTCATCAACAAAGCAACAAGAGAGGAGAAGAAGGTCGCCTTCTCTCCCTCCGCTCCGTCTGTCCCTCAACACTTCTGCCACATTAAGACGATTGGCAGGACTTGGACCGCAGAGTTAAAACTTGATAAATTCAAACATTTCCTCCTGAAAGTCTTGCTTTCACAGACACTGTATGTTATCTCTAGTGCAATTTGAAGCTACAACAAGGCAGGGGCTTATTTTACATGAGCTAATTTAAGCTGGCAGTAGCTTTAACACTGGCACTGGGTGATCATCGCTAAACGACGCCTCCAAACATTGATTATCCAGTCTGAGCTCAGCAGCTATAACTGAGCAAGGAGGCCCTGCCAAGCTTTGGATCACATTTAGCTCTCAAAGAACATTTAGTACGTCATTTCCCCAAAGTTTAATGGACTGCAAGTGTTTTTAAAAAACATCACAAATGCTAAAAAGTAGAGAAAAAGATAAAAATACAAAAAAAAAAAAAACAGAACTGATATAACCAGAAGCTATTTATGGAGCATAAATATAAGTTATCAGACTTTAAAATGATTCCTTTTGAAGCTGTGGAGGCTGGAGTGAGCACAAGACTGCTCTCATCAAAACTGTTTCTGACTCTGCAGTCCCATTACCTCCAAAGCAGCAACTTGGACAATGTGGGCAACAATGTGGGCAACTGCCCAGGGCAGCATTAGTACGGGTCTATGGTTACCTGCTTATTCATCTACATGTTATCCCTTTAAACACTAGCAACGTGTTCACTCCTCCGGGTTGTTGAATACATTAGTGTCCCACTAACTAAATGACATAAAAAGGTCACTAATTATTCTTGACGTTACAACTGGCGGCCATGTTGTATTTCTAGATTGGGTTATCAAAAAACGTTACACGTTCTATGTAGGAATTTGAACTTCAAGGAATGTTGCAGTGAATTTCTCCAGCCCGAGTCTTGCAGTCCTATCAAGAGGCCAAATCGGCAATTGATCATGCATGGTGACATTCATGCAAAAATGATATAAAATTAACGCCACATCGCTTTTTCTGTAATGTATAGTAGACACAAAGAACACAAAACGACTGTTCCACCCAAATTAAAAAAAATTCCATCACTTCCACACAAAAGGTTGTTTCAAACATAAGATATAGGACTTTTAATAATGCTATGAAATGGCATCAGGTGCTTTTTTTAAATAAAGGAGTCTATAATTTGTCAAGAGCTAGATCTAACAGTAAGTCTTTGTGATGCTGCCATAAACCTAGATTTACGCCATTTGTGGTAATGACAATGTTAATAATTAATACTTGACCTATAGCAGTTAAATTCCTCATTAACTTCCATTTAATGCATTTAATTTGAAGCATTTATTATTTAATGTGCTGACATTTGGCATCAACAGGTCAAAGTAAGGGATGTATTGGTCCTCAAATATAAACCTTCTCTCAATAACTACTCATAAAGTCCAATGTGTCAAACACTTTATTTTATTAAACGTAACCAAAACATCATAGATTGATGAATTAATTCCTCCAGACTGTTTAACTGGTGAAGAGCAAGATGCCCAGTCTGCTCTCCAACGCTGTGGGCGATCAGCGTGACGAAGGATGACTCCGCTCCGCTTAAAAACGGTAAAGGGCATGTTAACATTTTAAATTCATGTTGTTTAGCCTGAGAAAACATTTCATGTTGTTCTCATTAACGCGGGTGGATAAAACGTCCTGGGTTTCCCGCCTCTCCATCCTTTCTCTTGGGGAGGAAAATCTCAGAACACGCTTCTGGATTTTCATCAGACGGAAATTATGTTACTCGGTTTGCTGCAACACAGCAAAGCGTTGTGCCTGGAACGGTGGCTCTGATGTAGCTAAAAGTGAAAATAAATCTCTCAATTAACATCACTGCATTTAAAAACAGAATTAAAAATGCAGCTAAACAGAGATGTGATGTGTTAGCGGTGCACCAGTCGACAAGAGATCAGAATCGGCCAATTATCACTTGATCGGATCTGATCCGTTACCTTCAAATCAAATGCTCAAAAATCTTTCTTTTTTTCTATTTGTAGAATAAAAACTATGAACTCCAACCATTTTTGTTTGGATATTAAACACAACATGCACTTGAGACAGTTTTGGAGTTTAATGAGAATCAGATAAAAGGTTGTAGATGTTATTAAGCCTGTCACAATAATCAATAAATGAATTAATCGCATGATAAATTAAAACAAACTCAGCAACTATTATTATCTCTTTTTTTCCTCTCTTTCTGCCTAAAACTGGATGATAAAAGTCTTCAGTTTGGCACTTTGGTCTCAACTACCTCTTCAAAATTAATTTAATTTCTCATTTTGTTTATTTATTTTGGATATTTAAGATGTCTTCCATTTCCAGTTTTAAATGTTCATTAGAATGTAAAGTTTATTAATCTTTTATAACGTGTTCTTGCATTATTATTTTGCCATTACCGTTACATCACTTAAAAATGGTCTCAAAACAACAATATCGTTTATTGCTATAACTTCTGGAACAATTTATTGTCCAGCAACATTTGTTATTGTGACAAATTATGCTTTGATGCCTGAATGGAGCTAATGTGTATTTTTCTTTTTGCCTCTCTGGATATAAATCTAGGTTTTCCCTTCCAAATCAGTCAGAATGGACTTATTAGTCCACCTTCAATTTTTGTTTGTCCCAGATAAAATACCATATATTGAGAATTTATTGTCCTATAATAAGCTAAGATCACTATCCTTTATTTGCTTATTAAGTAAATTATAATGAACGTCAAACTTTGATCATTTATCATTTTATGATTTTCTAAATACATTTTTTGTGAATCTCTTAATTAAGACTTCAAGGTAAAACAAATCACCGTAAATTATCAGACAAAGACAAACAATCTGGAATTTATCCAAGTGTATCTTAAGTCTCCTCCACCTCTCTTTCTCACTTTGTGACACACACACACACACACACACACACATTGTTCACACTTCTCTGCGCTCCGTGCTGTTCTTACACCTCGCCACAGTTAAGATCTTTATGGCACTTCAAGAAATCTGCTTCGGTGAACCGAGCAGCCGTTTGCACTGCGCACACGCCTGCTGCTCATGAAGAGGCAAACACCACCAACGGATCTGCTGTCTAACAAATAATCAAACACAAATGGGGTTTGACTCATTATCAAAACTCATGTAATTGTTTTTATGTCTTGTAAGAACAAATATATCTTGGGTATATTTTTTAAGCCTTTGTGAAAACATTGAAAGCCTGCATGTCTCTCTCACTTCATGAAATCAAATGTGGCATTTTGAGGCATTCTCAGTTAAAATGTCTCTGTCTTATGTAAGCTGACTGTAAAGGTCTTGAGCACTAAACTGAAGAGTTTTGTTTTGATTGTCTGGTGACATTGCTGCTGTTTGGATCTATTTGGAGTCGAGGAGAGAAACCAGAAACCTTTGAGGCAACCAGAAATGCACACAAACACACACAGCAGGGGGAGAGATAACAGCTCTCCTAAGATGCTCACTTCAAGTCTTTTCCTGCAATCTTTGCTGCTAAATATTCCAAGGAAAGACAGAACAGTATAAAAGGATGAAGGACTGATTTCATATGGGCTTTATAGCTGCCTTAATGTCTCCTCACAACCGACACCTGCACGCTGTGACGGAGAAAACTCGTCAGCTTGTGAAAACAATACCGTCTGTGTTCGTGGCTCAGGCCAGAAGATGCAGCAGCAACGCAGAAAAACAGATCTGGGTGTCCAGGTGCCTCAAACCGCCCATGAACCTTCCTGCATGCTACAAATACAAATCTTACTGTATTTTATTTAGATTTCATGTGATCAATTGTAAAAGTGGAAGAAAAATTATAAATGTTTGTGGTTATCATGGCAAACCTACTAAAACATGGCAGTCGTCCTAAACTGCCAAATTCATCAAGTTAAGCCAACTTGGTGAATTTGTTGAATTTGTTACAGCTCCTCCATAACTCTGGAGGAGCTGCGGAGATCCACAGCTCAGGTGCTAGACAAGACAACCATTGGTCATGCTCTCTGTAAATCTGCTCTGTAATGTAAGAGCAGCAAGAAGAAAGCCTTTATTAAATGAAAGTCACATGAAGTCACACAACAAATGTGGAAAAAGTGGAAAAATTGCCCTGAAAGCGCCCTCCTGTGAAACAAGTTTCACAGAGTCATTCTGTTCCGATTATTTTTTCACCATAGATCAATTTAAAGTTCCAATATGTTATGAAAAATATGTTGTTGTTTTTTTACATATTTGGTAAAACTGTCACTATGTGGTAACAATGTGATATTAGTCAGATAATCTGTGGAAAAAAAAAATCTAACTCCTTTGCCTTCTCCCAGTGCTCCCAGTACGAACTGCAGACATACACAGCTCACTCAGAAACAACCAACCAGAGCCAGGAGAAGGGTCTTAGCGCTGTTAATAATGCTTTTGTACGCACCGCTCACACTCTCTCCTTGCTCTCTACACTCAGCAGAGCCGATTGTGAATGTTCAGGTTACTTATCGTGGCCACTGATGATGGTGGATGAACGGATTTCTGGTTAAAGTAAGTTGATGGTAAGTTTGGGGATTCGTTTCCAATAAAGAGGTTGGCCCTGAACACACAGCCAGAGCTGCAATGGATGGTTTTAATGTGTTAGAATAGCCTAGTCAAAACCCAGCTAATGAGATCTGTGGCACAAATTGATATCAATTGATCAAATTTTATTTGTACAGCACATTTCAGCAACAAGGCATTTCAAAGTGCCTTGTGTTTTTACGTTATAAAAGCACAAAGTCATGCAACATAGAATCAACAACTGAAACATTACATTTAGTCAAGGGCCATCGTTAAATTCTTATTCAATTATGCTTTAAAGGCAACTCCAAACAGGTTTAGTCTAGATTTAAAGACATTAACTGTCTTCGTAGTTATCTTGAAGTTTGTTCCAGATTTGTGGTGCGTAGAAGCAGAATGCTGCTTCTCCTCGTTTGGCTCTGGGGATGCAGAGCAGATCAAAATCAGAAGACCTGAGAGGTCTGGAGGGCTGGTGCAATATTTCCAAACTTTCTCCATCTACTCTTACTGAGTGTGAGTTTTTTCCTAAGAAGAATGAGCAAAAAAATAATGCCAGTCTATCAAGGTAAAAATATAAATCTCAAAAGATTTGCAGCTGTAATTGCAGCAAAAGTTGGATCTACAGTACAAAGTAATGGCCCTTCAATGTATGTTGGCCTGTCACATAATTACCAAAATAAAATGCAATATTTGTGGTTGTGAAACGACAAAAATGTGAAATAGTTCAAATTTTTGCAAAATAACTAATAGAAACAAAATAATGACTATTACTGAGTACTTTTGCAAAAGTAAGTTATTTTTGACAAGTGTATAAATGAACAATGAAGATGCGATTGTGTAATCTCAATCTCAGATGAGTGTGTTCCAGATGAGGTTTCAGCTGCTTTCTTCTCCTTGAAGTCTACCTCAGTAAACCTCAATATGTGTTCATTTTCATGGTAAGTTACGATTATACGCTAAGATTCAGGACATTCATCTTATTATAATTTAGCGGTTGTCAAGGTTGTATTTTAGAGCATTCTAGATGATTTCCTCAGCAGTATGTCAGCAGCTAACATCCATAAATACACTCTCTACTCTCCTATGGATGAAAATCAGATAGTAATATTACAGCAAAAAAGAGAGAGGGAGAAAAAGAAGAGAAAACCACATGAAGGGG
Organism: Alfaro cultratus; assembly: GCA_903066825.1. NCBI lineage: Eukaryota > Metazoa > Chordata > Actinopteri > Cyprinodontiformes > Poeciliidae > Alfaro > Alfaro cultratus. Next base: position 9,659 of record CAEFZX010024529.1, read on the forward strand.
GCAGCAAGCTGTGCTCAAACAGCAGAGTATTCACGGACGTTCAGAGAAGTGATGTGGGTGTTTGGAAACTCAGATAGGCTCATGTTTAAATGGGTAAGAGAGGAGGATGGAGCAGCAGAATAGACCTGTCCGTCTAACTCGCTGCGCATCACAAGACCTTACCATGTCAGCAGCTCCGGCGCAGTGATCAATCACATTGATACCGCTCATGGAATCACAGATGGAGAGCCAGCAGTCAGGAGAGGATGCCTGAGCAAATGTTGCAGCGGCCAAAAATAAACAAGAAAACAGTTTGATCTCCTGCTTTTACTTCTGTCCCAGAAACAAGCCACCGTATGTAAGAACGCAGCTCCTCTTCCTCTCCATCACTTATTTGGAGTTTTAACTGAGCCTCAGATGGTGCGATGAGTGATAAATATCTTATCCACTCATGCTTTTATGTTCTAGTTACGTGTTAGTTTTTACGCTGGCTGACAGAAGCAGGTCAATCACACAGATTTCCGGCGCTATGCCTCAGAAACATTAGAGCAAGCCTTCAGCCGCAGGAGGACAAAATGATTACACAAAACAATGGCTGCAGCGACTGAACTCAGGAGAAGGTGGCCTGGGAGATGATCAATATGAAAGTATTTAAGTAGGTCGTACATGAGGCTTCTTGCTTTGAGTAAAAAAAATGAGCAACTGAGCACAGAATATGATGAAAGGAACGCTATGATTTAAAGGAAAAATACTTAAAATGCCAATATTTCTCATTCAGTTGGAATGAAATCAGTGACCCTGCTTGGTCTTTATCAAAGTCAACTGCTGAGGGAGCAAATAACCCTCCACTAAACTATAAACACTGTAAAATACAGCTAAACAAACAACTACAAAAAGCAACCAAAAAAATAATTATTAAAACTATGTAATAAAAGAGAGAAATTAAAAAGATTTCAAAAGAAAAACATCAAAAAGATAAGAGAAATCTAAATTTTAAAATTCAAAATAAAAAATGTAAAACTGAAAAAGATCTTAATTTAAATAATAACCTCTGAAGATGAAAAAATAAATGAAGATATATAAATGGAGAACAGAACTAGGAGAATGCAAGAATAAACTACAAAGAAATTAAATATAAAATTTAAATACATTAAACATCAAATAATAAACCAGTGTTTTCAAAAAAATAGGGAAGTTGAGAGCGTCTTTAAAGATTCAGAAACATTTTTTATTTTTAAAATATTTTGTCATCTATGTCAAACATGACCAAAATGTCACATAAATAGATGCATCAATAAAACTAGAATATAGTTGACAAGTTAATTTATTTCTTTTAATCACTTCAAAATGTTTCTTATACACTGAGCAACATTTACATTTTATAAACGGGAAAATTTCTTAAGACCATTTTTTGGGGGGTCGGCAAAAGTTACAGTGAAATGTAACGTAAAATGTTACATTCATTACTAGGACCAAAAATGACTAGTAATGCACATCAAACATGTGTTTTGCTCAGTAAGCAAACTATTGAGAAGTAAAACTAAAATTCAAATGTTGCTTCTGTACAAGTTTTGTTTAGTCTCACTGATCTAATCTCTGCTACACCTTTACAAAAATTTAAGGTTCTAAATTAAAAAGCTTTATTGAGTAGCTGCTCTTAATAAAATTCCTCATAAACATTGATTTTATTGTAGTAGCTCCCAATGCAAGTTATGGGATATTTAAATTGTAACTTAAGTTGCTTTATTTTCAGCCTTTTTAGTTATCCCCCCCCCGGGATTTACGCCTATGATTGATAGGAGCCTTCTGCTCTCTGCGTCTCCAGGAAGTTCGTCAGCAGAGGGAAGCAGAAAGTGCTCTAATATTTTCTGGTAAATGATTCCTCCGGCTTTGTATTTCATAAAACATGGAGGATCTCCAACAGCAGATGACATGAGTCTCCAAAGCCTCACCGAATGTGGAACCTTCACTCTGAATCTCAAGCACCTTGAACTCTGAACTCTGGAATCTTGATTTCCAAATGAAGATCAAAATGTACCTTCATTTGAAAGGAACACGTCGAACATTTGAGCAAAAATCCAGTCGTTTTTCTGCTTAGCTGAGGAAAGATGCTCCTGATGTCTCTGGTTAAGGAGGCGCGTAGGGGAAATGGCAGCGACCTCATGTCCTGGATGCAAAATGTTTTCCTTCCATTAAACTTCCTGCCCATATCCTTGTTTATCTCACTCTGTAATCATCCTGTTTCTTATGCAAAATTATAAACCATCCTGAATGTTCTTGGTGTCAGTTATGACAGTTTCCCTCCCCACCCCAGCATAACATTCCTGCAATAAAAATCCTTTTTAAATTGGTCTTATGTAATATTCTAATAAGGAACCAGCAGCGCTTCTAAATTCCAAGCCTCCATAATAATGTTTGACGTGATGCATGCAAGAAAATCAACATCTGATCCACAGCAAAGGCCTGTTTGGTGAGAAAAGCTCGGTCCCAGGAGAAAACATCACGTCTACGCAGACACACCCCCTCCAGGCTGTGGCATCGAACCAGAGACTCTGTGGTAAACAAATCACTACAGCTGCTGATTCTGCTGGACTGGACCCGTCGTTGCACAAACAGGCCCGAAACGTCCGTGTTTGTCCACGTTTCTCCGCTCAGCGCAGCCTGACAGCTCGGTGCTCATATTCGCCAACATCTTAATCAAAGCAGAGCATGAAAAATAACGCAGCACTCTCACTCACTCACTCACTCACTCACCACCAATCTCCAGCCTCCCCCCTGTGAAATGTGCGCCGCGCTGCGCTCTTGGCCCCTCTCTCCCAAACATCTCACCTTGCTTGACACATTTGAAGCGGACCGGGTCCTTGCAGTGCTTGATGACGGCCAGCACGTCCCGGGTGGTGAGCCCGGCCACTGGCATGTCGTTGACCTCCAGCAGCAGCTCATCCTGGGCCAGTTTTCCGCTCTGGATAAGTCCCTTCCCCTGCTTCACCTCACCGAAGTAGGGGAACTGGCCGTTTTCCGCGCCCCCCTTCAGCTCGAAGCCCAGCTCTCCGTCCTTCCCACGGGTGATCACTGCTTCGTGGACTTTGTTGGTCCAGTGGTTTTTCTTTTTGAGGCTCTTCGACATGGTTCGGGCGAGTTAATCACCGCGAGCTAGCCCATACACGAAGCCTCTCCTCACGGTCTCATCCCCCGGCTTTGTGTGCGTGCGACCCGGCTGTGGCTTCACGGCGCCCGGGGCTCCATCGTCGCCGGTGCACGCTAAGCGCAGTGTCCGCTCGGCGAGCCGCGCGGTCGGGAGGAGAGCTACTGTACAGCGCGGCGGCGGACGGAACAATTCTTACTCTCAGTCAGCCACAGACGCAGGAGACAGATCCTGGCGGATGACCCGGATGTGAAGCCTGAAGGAGGGGAGAGATGAATGGTTCTGGTTCGGCGTGAAGCGATGGAGAGAGGAGGCGCTTCTCGTTTACTACAGTGCCAGGGGCGCTTCCTCCGGCTGTCTGGTCACACGCTGGAGATGACATGCAGGAGGAGCAACAGTTTACCCTGCAGGACAGACAACCTCTGGTTTTAAATATTTACAATATTAACACATATATGCGCCGAAAGTGTATCGGAATGTTAATAACTTAACAGAAACAATTCATCCTTAATATTGTTTCCTATTAGAAGTATATTTTATGTATCATCAGTGTGAGAAATCTCACATGAGGGCCCTGATAACTACATTAAATGACTGAATAGTCACGATTGTTTTGTGTCTTTAAATCTTCATCATTATATCTATTTTGTTTGTTTGTTTGTTTGTTTGTTTGTTTGTTTATTCTCAGATTTTGGATTTTCCAGAGCCGACCCAAGCCTTTTTGAGGTCCAAAGCAGAATTTAATTTGGGGGCCAGTCACCAAACATGTAAACTTGAGTTACATCTCTTGTACTCCAGTGATGGCATAGTTACTTTGAAAAAGTAACTTTAATCGAATTACTGATTACTCCTTGAAAAAGTAACTTAGTTAGATTACTGACTACTTGATTTGGAAAGTAACTAAGTTACATTAAAAGTAACTTTTTAGTTACTTTCAGCAGCTGCTGACAGTAATGCTCCGCCACCTGTGAAAATGACACTGATCTATGCCAATACTTAATTGCAAGTTATTTTATAAAGGTAACATCAACAATGTATCTCCACTCATAAGGTTGAACTGAAGAGGACATTTTTTAATGGTTACAACAGTACAATAAAAAGTTAGTAATTTGTGTGTGTGTTTGAAGGATTTTAAAGCCCCCATTCCTCCCCCCAGCCTCCAGGTTCTGCGTTACAGCCCTGCGTTTGCTGTCACAGCACAGAGCTTCTCCTGCGGCTCTACAACTCAGATGGCTCCTGCACATATTTGTGACACTTATCTTAATATTAATAATTATAATGGCGTTTAGTTGCACAACTTTACGGACTCGTTCATTCGTGGCTGTTTTCACGTTTATTGCGCTGTTCAGATTAGTCTCGATGTTTCCAATTGTCTGGAGCACAAAGCGAAGCTCGACGTCATTCAGAGGTAATATATCACTCGACAAGACGCGTAGAGGAAATACAATTAAATAACAAAAGAAGGTAGTAACGCACAGTAACGCAAAGTGATTTCGATAAGTAACTGTAATCTGACTACTGGATTTGAAATAGCAACGCGTTAGATTACTCGTTACTGAAAAATGTGGTCCGACTTCCTGACGGTCACAAATGTAACGATTTTACACTTTGCTTTATAGAATCACAAAAGCCTTGGAGCTTGACCCAAACTTTATCACTAATGACTTGATACTTGGACTTGAGTCTTTCGAGGCGAAAACATCTTAATCCAGACGAAAAGACAGGACACCCTGTCAACTTGGCAAATTTAAACATATAGATATTTAATAAGAAGTAGCCAAATAATTCAAATAATACAAATAAATTAAAAGAAAAATTACTTTTAAGATTTCATGGTGATATAATAACAATGCAATCTCTGTTAAGAATTAAATTAGATCACCCCCACATTTTTTCCAACTTAAAATAGCTGAAATCAAACACACCTGCATCACATTGAGTCTACATGACATCATCACTTTGTATTTTTAAAGTAGGTTTGCCCTGTTTGAACCTCAGACATTTAGTTTTGTGGTGTTCTCCTAACATTTGCAGTGAAAGGCTGAACACCAAGGTGAGGTCCAAAGAGCCGAGGCCTTCAGAAACTTGTGAGTCTGGTAAGGGACATAAAGAAATCTCAAATGATTCTGAAATCAACCATTCTCTCTCCAACCACAGGACATTCAAGTAGGCCCAGGACAATAAGCACTAACTATATAGGCATGCGATCAATATCAATAGAAAATACGTCCAATAGAATGTTCAATAATTCATCTGAACCAGAACCGCAGAGCATTCTGGGAGATGTAGGCAGAGAAAAGACATTAGCCGCTAAACATCTCAAGACCACCAAAGTTGGTAGCATCAACTTTACTCACTCACCTTTTGGTTACTAACAACAACTTACTCACACTTACTTGGTTACCTAGCAACAACCTGTGGAGTAAGTGAGAAGTAGCAGTTTTTGCTTTTTGTCTCAGAACTGCAGATAAAACAGGAAAGGCCACACCATCAGATTGGCAGTGTTTCAGATATTTAAAACAAAAAACTAATAAATAATTATCGCATGAAACTCTTAAATCGTGATACGTTTTCCAGTCATGTTGTCCAGAATCTACAGCTCCCTACATGGTTTTGCACTACAAGAAATTTTACCCTGAAAGCAGACCGCAACATGCTAAAAGAACCAAAAAGGTGACAGGTTGGCTTTTTTTATTCGGATATCAGTGCAGCATTGAAAGGATAATGTCACATTCCTGTTAATTCCCTACATGAAGTCAAACTTTCAGCAAAAACAGGAAAGATTTGACCTAATTCTCACCATAAATCTCAATGCAGCACTTTGGAAAAGCTGCAGGATTTTTATAATGCTTTTCTTTCCATAATTTGACAGCTCTCTTGTTAATCAGTCAGCTGCTTTGGCTCATTAAACTCCATGAAGACCCTCTATTAACTAGTCTCATTGGCAGAAATAGACTTGTACAGGTATTTGTTAAATTAGACATCAAAATTACAGTATAATTCCAAATTTGGTTCTTGATTTTAATCTAAAAATTAAATAAAATTGCATTCTGACAAGTTTGTGAAAAGTGACCTTATTCTTTTGCTAAGGGTTGTACTCAATAAAAAAAAATCACATTTTCTCAACTCATTAGTGAACAGTTGTTTATATGACTCTACTTTCATAGGTATATAAATTTTTTTTGTTCCATTGTAGCGTATCACAGATTTCCCATAACCAATCAAAACCATCATCTTTGGCCTTTCAGAGTCTTCCTCATTCAATCATTCGGTTACATAACAGAGGGCATGCATGAAGGCGTACGTTCAAGTCCAACTGAAAATGACAAATCTTTTTGTCACCATTACTTTTTCATGTCCATGTGGGTTTCTGAAGTGGCTGAAGTCGCATTTCATTCAATATTAATTTGCCCCTGTCCAGAGCGGACCCCTCTATCGCTGCAGAGGATGAAGGTTTCTTGCCTCTCTAGCCTGTTTTGTGTGGATGCTTTAGAAACATGGGTCTGTTTTCGTAACGCTGAACAGTACACAGTCCCCTGGGTGTGTGAATAATCCATGAAGAGCAGAGCATCCACTTGGACTGTCACTTTTCTTACTTAAAGTCTGTCGGCATGTAGGTCACTGTTTTTTGGGCCAACAGCGAATCATGCTTTTGACACTAATTCTAAGCAGATGACCATGTGGAGCAGATTCATCTTAAACAGGAACTGCTGGTGTGGAAAAAGAGAACTGCATAATCTAGAAAATTTGTTGGATTAGTAGATTTCACACCCAGAGGGGAAATGAATCCCAGCTTTATTTACCACTCTGTTGGTGGATGCCAGAGCGTCGCAGTGTGTGGATTTGCAGGTTTCCCCCTCAAAACCAGAACATCTGAAGTTATTGTTTCACAAATCTAATCCACAGTCATTGCTTTTTATCGCATTATTTGTGTTTTTTTTTTTCATTGATCTATTGACTTAATTACTTTTTTCTTGTGTACTAACAGTCAGTTTGACATGGACTCATCACTCAGTGTTGATTTAATTACTAATTTGTACAATGTTAATGATGGAACGAAGAAAACCTGAACACAGTGCACAGGTTTGACTTTATTGTGGATTTTCTCTAATCCGAACAACAGCAAAGTGCTTCACACAGTGGCAAATATATACAGTACATGCAACCCTAGCAATGTCAAATATGGTGCAATTTCCCTTAGGAAGGTGAAGAGTAAACACACTTAATTCTGTTTATCAACACACTTGTATTATGATCATTGTGGAACTGGTTCGGAAGCACAGACAAAACATTTTCACTGGAGAAAATGCACGGAAAAATCCATAATCTCAATTTTAGTCTGTTTTATAATTTTAGAGGCAGTTTGGGATAATTGTTCTGTCGGAAAATCAAACTGCGTCCAAGTTTTAACCACCCAGCTGTTCTAGTGAAGTAGAAGAATTAGAAGCTGGTCCTCTTCCTTCATTATTCAACCCAGTTTGTGCAACAAGCCACTGACATCCAAACAGCCCCTTCATAATACTGATACCATCACACTCCAGTCTTACGTTTTCAGGTTTGAAAGCTTGATCTTGTTGCTGTCCTAAACAGAAAACGTCTCTAGAAGGTATTCGGTTTGTCCGCATGGGTAAACTGCATGTTTCATTCAAGTTTTAAGGTTTTGCGGGTAACATGGAGCTTCCTTCCTGAGCACAAGTGATCCTGCATCATCTCAGGTTTTGAGCCTTAATGGTTCCCATGTTGTTCCTCAAATCCTGACCGGTTTTCTTTCAGGTTCTTCCAACAGGAAAATGATCCCAAACTCACATTGAAATCTTTTGGAAGGGAGATTACAGTCCGAGCCTGAGGGTCCCACTGAAAATTCACAAACTATGGGTAACCAGTTATGCAAACCAATTCAATTAACTTCACCCGTTATGATAAAAACAGAGATAAGACTGGGGCTCCTCTGCAACTAGGTCAGGAACATTTATCCAATAATTAGAAAAAAATCTAGAATAAATTCAAACTTATTTCCATGTAACTTGTTTGTTACATCATCAATCCCCCTGGGAAAAAATGGTTCAAATGCATAATTAAAAGCCCAAAATTAATGACGTTAATTTTGGAAAGTGCATGTAAACTTCTGTCTGAAACTGTATCTATATCTGGATCAGAGCATTCCACTATTTTGGACCATCAGAAGTGTGACAGAGGAACAAAGAGATAACTTATGAGCTGAAATATCTATATTTAGAGCCACTTTTAGATTTTCTCTTGACAGCGTATGGAAGAGGAACAGCTGTGTCACAGTTTCAGTGTGACTTGCAGGAGAAACCAACAACAGTGGCACGATGATCTCTCAAGCAGATCTCTAAAGCAACGTAAGATATCACATTTTCCTATATCTGCCAAAAAGCCAATGACCAAGAATAGATTTTGCAGGAACATAAACAATCTGGGCTTCCTCACAATATTTGTTAATGCGCTGCGTTTGTTTGTGCACACCGGCTGGGCCAGGAAGAGGAAAGATGAGGAGATTACTTCATGTCATTATTATCGGTGGAAAGTAATGAACATCCTAAAGCATGCTTCCAAACAACAGAAGGGAGAAAAATACAATAACATGAGTCAGCCTGTGCTCTCCGAGGAGGAATTTCAATAGAGCTTATATGGATTTACGCCACAGCTTCCCTCATTGACTCCCTGCTTTGTAGGGTTTGCTTTTAGGAAAGAAATGCATACTAAGTTGTTTTTATTTCCCAACAAAGAGAGTGGGAGAACAGGGAGTCACCTTCATTGACTCCTCCAATCTCTGGAAGAGTTTAAACCTTAAAATTAAAAAAGAAAACAGAACGACATCTGCGAGGAGCCGCAGGAAAGAGGGAGCAGTTAAAAATCAGCTCCACTCACACAGAGAATAAGTTAATTAGACTCAAACGCTTCAGGGAATTTGGCGTGTATATCACGATGGGTTTTTTCCCCCCTCTCAAAGCTCACAATGAGATTTAATTATAAAAATGGAGCTTGTGATGGCTGCATACCTGCACAGAATCCAGCCTGACTGGAAACCAGAGCAGACAGCCTCCCTCGCTGGAGGGGGCTGCTGAAACCAAACACAGATCATCTGATTTTAGCCTTCACAGATCTGCGCTGGTATCAGTGTCAGCTGCTGTGAAATAATTCATCACAGTACATCGCAGCTCCAGAAGGAAATATCAATTTGAAGCTGGTGTGAAACTACTGCTTTCACACAGATAAGGCTACAGTTCTGCCTAGAAGTTTCCTTCATTAATGTCATACTTGGCTTTAATGATCTATTTGAACCATTTTTTTTTACTTTTGAATTGATCTTGCATCAAACATCTTCAAAGCACTGGAAGCTAAAGTTTGATTTTTTTATAACAGGCTCAGAATTAATTTTTGCTTTGATTTTTTAAATTATAGAAATACAAATTGTACAGGGAGTTTGGAGAACCAGTAGTCATGGATGTGCATCAGAAGAATTAAGTAAGAAATATTTTGGAATGTTGAGTAAAGCAGGGAAATTAATCAGATTTGCTGTATTACAGCCTCTCCATGACCCTCAGTTTTCCTGGAAACAATCTTTTGTTTCTAGTTAGACTGAAACCTAAAACATGTTGTCTATTTTTAGACTTTCTGAAGACATGAGTCAACTAAGAGTTTAGATGTTTTTAAAAGGAAACTAGAAAGGCACATACAGCTCTGGAAAAAGTAAAGAGCCCACTGCACTGGAACCCATTGAAAACCTGGTGGTTCTTCCACTAGATATTGATTTCTGATTCTTCCTGAGTTAAAACATTAGTGTCGTTGTTTCTAAATGAATATGAACTTCTTTTCTTTGCATTATTTGAGGTCTGAAAGCAATGCATCTCTTTTGTTATTTTGGCCATTTCTCTTTTTCTGCAAATAAATACTAAATTTTTGCTGGGATTTGCAGTGACATGTTGTCAGTAGTTCTTGGAATAAAGAACAATGTTCATTTTACTCAAACATATAAGAGTAAAATCAGAAAAACTGATAATTTTCAGTGGACTCTTAATTTTTTCCAGAGCTGCATTTGTTCAGCCTGACTCTTAGTTAATGATTAGAGCTATTTATTTTCTCTAATTTTATAATTTTTTTCATTTCAACTATAGTTATTAAAATTAATTATGTACGATTTTGCTTTTTCTATTTCTATTTTATTTCCCATTTCTCCTTGCATGGTTGGTCTTACTGTTGCTCTGCAGCAAGAAAGTCCTGGGTTTGAATCCAGACCTTTGGTGTTTCTGAATGTTGTCTCTGTGTGAGTTCTTGCTGGGTACTCTGCAACAAAACATGAACTATTTTAAATTTCCAATTACCACAAAAATTAGGACTAAATTTGGTTTCCTGTAGTTAAACCTGAGATTTAGTAACAATTCAAATCTGCATTGTTCATGATTCTTGCTAATGTTTTTACTGCATACCTCTCTTACTGCACATATTTAATATATTATGCGTCTTGCAAGTAAAGACACACAACGCCATCCTCAGAGGATCCTTAGAATAAGTGACTCTTAAAATGCATTAATCTCTCGAGGTCAAAACTTTTCTTCAGAGATTAGGTTCAGCTTTCTTCTGTTTTGAATCGTAGCTGCAGTCTGCAATGACACTTTTTGAATCACAATCACTAATTTCATCATTATCCTCTCTTTATCGCTCTTTTCTCAAACTCGCACCTTCATTTTAAAGAGGCTTCTGATTCACTCCATTTGATCTCACTGGAAGGGCTTTGGGGATTAACTAAATGACTCTGCAATTAACTTTTAAATCACACAATGCCTCACCAAAAATAGCGTCCTCTTCGCCTGATCATTGTGCTTGGGCAGTTGTCTGAAAGATGAAATTAGCTGCAGTCATTTCAGTGTCTTTAAAGCACACAAAAAATAACAAACAAAGCCTGTTTTAAGATGGCTGCTCTGTAACTCCAAGTTCTTCCTGACTGCTTCTTTTCAATCAGTTCATGAGGGATGGAACGGTCTCTGTCTTTATTGAGAGATTCAATATCCTATTAAAACAAGGACATCTTATTTTCTCGCTTTTCTATATATTTCACATGACAGGCTTTATTAGAAGCAATGTGTGTGATTATTTACCAAACTGATGATTCAATCTCCCTCATCTGTCATCTTTATGAATATTAAGTAGTCGTCAGTCTTGATCTTTGCATGCAGTTACATAAAGCTCCCACTAGAGGTCAACATTCACCTTCTTCCTTCATGAACACTTGGAAAATGGACTAAAATTACGACATGAACTCAAATGAACTCAATGTAAGGCTGAGCCAAATTGAAGAGAAAAGAAAGCAGTACACAGTGCTGGACTTTTTGTTTCTCAAATATGAAAACTAAAAAGTAAAGCATGCAATTGTCCCGTTTTTTCTTATTCTTCAGTTAACACAAGTACTGGATGTGTAATTGATGTAGGGAACACAGCAAGCACAATAAAGGGGATTATCTGGTCAGATGAGACCAGTGTGGTGGAAAAGTAACACTGAGCAGTACCCTGATCACACCATTGCCAAGGTGACACATGCTGCACACAATGGGGATGTTTTTGGGTTTTTGTTTTAGTGAGGACAGAGTTCATAGGGAAATAGATACCGCTATTGTCAGGCATCCCTGGAAAAAAGCTGGTTAAACATTGCAAAATACTTGGAAATCAAATGAAAGTTTGTCTGTCTGTAGGACAATGACCATAAACAAACTGTTTAACTCAGTTTTAATCATTTTGAAAACCACATTTGCTTCCAGGTCACAATTATGCATCACTTTGTGTTGCTCTATGACATAAAGCTTTCAAGGAAGGGAATTTCACTTTTTTACATAAACATTTTTAGGACTTGAAAACCCAGGCTTTTAATCAGATTATTTCTCAATTTTTAATGCAATCCAGCCACATATTTCAACACTAATGTCTAATCTTAGTATTTGAATGGTGAAGCATATGAAGGACTGTCTTGCATACAGGCCTCCGTCAGTTGTCCATTAACTCTCTAAAAAGCTGCTCTGTCTCCACCTCTGTTCATGTTATTTATGTACTAGTGGCTGGAAGTGTCGCCACACTGACATGCATTTCCTGTTGACGACACAGTTGAAGTCAGTCTGCTGCAGCATGGAGAAGTAAATCATGGGACAGTTGTGACAGATTGTGTTACATGGTGCAACAGAAACTTCCTTCAGTGTAATGTCAGAAAAATGAGGATAAGGTCACTTACTGTGGGGAAGAAACCCAGAACCTCTCAGAACCTGACTATGGGCTGTGGAGATGGTTTATTTTATTTTTATTTCAAAACAATGACAAAAACAGAACCCATGATGGGAATGTCACTGCAGTCAGGAAAAAGATCAGTGATATGAATACTTTTAATGTTGCAAACACTGCGACGGTTTCACTCTACAGAATTTGAACAGATCATATAGTTTCTTTTCGTAACAATCTTCTTTTATAAAACAGGAATCCAAAGTTACGAGATTCTCCAAGAAAATTAATTTTACAGAAACCTCGGTTAGTAAAATCCAGTTCAGATCATCCTTCATACTTTTCTCAAGGAGAAGCCAGAGATGAGTGGCTCCTTGATTCCATAGAAATGACGTCAAACCACTTTGGATAAATTATAATTTAATAATTAGCTATTTAAATCTAGTTTATTGCTTTGCTTTTTTTGCTGCCCTTACTAAAACTAGCAAAACAAAAATCCCCCTTTGAGAGGAAAAGAAAACTCTTTAGAAGACGAGCTTACCGCTGTAAAATAATAATGTGTCAACAAGTCTTGGAAATTTGTTTCCACTTTTGAAAGTTTTTTCCAGAAAATTTGCAACTTTTCAAACTCAGAAATGTCCATGTTTTCTCTAGAAATTGTTTTTATTTCTTTGTGGAAATTTAAAAGTTTTTTCTATCTACAATACGGCGTCATAAAAAAGCCACAGGATCATTGACAGAATATTGCAAAACGCTTCTGCCGCTTCTACATGTATTGACACAATTTCACCGTTTTCCCTGGAAGGAAATAAAAGAAAAGGATGAACACGTACACATCTGTTGCACAAGTTGTCCTGGTTTCACCAGAACAGCTCTTTTATTAGCAAAATCATGGAGATTAGTCCGCTAATGTCCATATATCCAATGGAAACAAAAGGAGTCAAAGGGGGGAGATATGCAACTTGAAACCAACACATGTTCCAATCATGAACCCATTCGGGTTTGTCTTTACACTGAACAGATCTACACCGGATCCCAAATCTGCTACAAGGCCACCTCTGCCATCCTCTTTCCCTCATGATTCTCCAGGAATGTTTGCAGGAGCACATCAACAACTTGGACTAATTAATGAGAGTAGCTTCTTTTTTGGTCGCTTAGAAAAATACAACTTTGAAAGAGGATGACAAGTAGAGGAATAAAAGTCCCTTCGTTTATATGGTGCAAACATTCACTCACACAGACAGAGACGGTCACTCAAACACGCATCTAGCTTCAATGCAAACAAAGCTATCACTCACAGCACACACACAAACACACTCACAGTTTGTCAGCATCAGAGTGAACTGGTCTGCAGAGTTTTTCTATATGGAGAAATGAAATTATGCAAATTCTGAGGCTGAAAATGCCCAGAGAGTAACTCAGGTGACTGAGTGAAGAGTTAAATGGCCAAAGCTACACTGACTTTAAAAGAAGAGCACACACTGTAACTAAGGTAACAGGGCTAAAAAAAACAGAAAAACAACAAAGTTCATTTTTGGACCCTCAAACTGGCAAATAACTCCCCTTCTTTATATAAAAAAATAAAAATAAGTAAAACACAATTTAAAACTTCTAAAAATCCATGGCCATAGACTGTTGTACAAATATTTTACAGAAAAGATTTTCTCTACACACCATCTTTCAAACTTTTAGAGATGAACATAAGTTAATAAGAGGTTAAAAGTGACTTTCTCGTCAGGGCCCATCCAGCACGCCGACTACAGGTTGAACTAAGTCACTTGGTTGGCCGACTCTCTGCCTGAATAGAAAGAAAACCGTCTGATTAGAGAGGAAGAGCAGCGGTGCCCAAATCACTCAGCTGGTGTCAGAACGAGTCGGCGGTACCTTTAGAAAAGGCCGCAGTCCTTCAGGTTGGTCTTGATGATGACGTCTGTGACGGCGTCGAACACAAACTGCACGTTCTTGGTGTCGGTGGCGCAGGTGAAATGGGTGTAGACCTCCTTGACGTCCCTCCTCTTGTTTAGGTCCTCGAACCGGAACTGGATGTAGGTTGCTCCGTCATCGTAGGTGTTGGGACCTAAAATTACGGTTCAGAATCATGAAGCGTTTTTTGCAGCCAAAAGCCACCTCAATTATCAGAACAACAAAATAATAAATCAATACTCAAGTGCTGTTTTTAATCGATTACTTCCTCTTCCTTTTTTTAAGATCTGAATCCAATGGAATTCAATGCGCCTTGGATTTGAGCTGCTTTGTCTTGTTTAATTTGATGCACTGATGTTCAGACAACTGACTGACGTGAGGTGAAGAGACGTTAACCTTTAACCTGAAAAACCTGATGGGAATTGACTTAAAAAGACCCATTAAGTTATTTATTTATTTATTGTTTGTCCTGTCGCATCTCACAGCCCTGTACCAAAAATATGGGCTCATTATTAATGCAGGATATTCAATCAGTTTTACTTTTTACAGACAATTTAGACACATAAATCAGTCCGACATAACGCAGCTGTTCTACAACTGAAACATTCTGGTTTTGATTTAACATAACGAAAATTAAAGATGCATGTTTTTAAGATCATTTTGAAAAAAAAAGAAGAAATGAAGTCATTGTTTAAACTAATATCTGCATGACTTTGTAACTTAATGTGTGACATAGCAGAAGCCATATTCTACATTCAGTTTCTTTTTCAGTAAACTTTTATTTACAGCTGAAGAGTGATGAATTATTTTTTTTAATCATTTTTTATCATTATAGTTCTTTATTTTATCAGGTAAAATGTTAGAGGACCAGTTTTATTTTACAAACTAGACCTGGCCAAGAGACCAACAATAATGTTTTAATTTATTAAATTTTATCTGACTTCATTTCTTTAACTCTTTTTCATGAGCTTTTAATGTGCAGTAGTTTTACTTTATTATTATTTTTTTTTACATTTTTCTTTATTTTCATTAATATATTAAATATTTTTAATTTGTCTAATAAATATTTATGAGCTTGAATAAGCGCAGAAATGAGAAAAAGATGGTATGGACACGACTGAACCCTGTGAAGCTAAGCGGAGAATTGATATATATGTAAATCGCATATTTATGAAAAATATCTTTCCTTTGTTAAAATTCAACCAAAGCCACATCAAATAACTGATCTGGATGCAATTTGGTTCTTTATGCCATAACCTATTTTTCTACATTATATGAAAAAGTCATTTAGTTATTTTTTTATTTATTAGATAAATTAGATTTGTGTCATATTTGTTACCCTGTTATAAACTAACTGGCTGAGTCTCCTTCACTAGTAATTCATCCATACACATACAGAGAGGTTAAAAATTATTACAATTGTGCATTTTGACCATTAATCAGCTCCACTCGCAGGGTCAGAGGTTAAACCGGAGCTGAAGAAGCATGAAGAATTGCTGCTGTGACTCACCTTCATAGTCAGGGAAGCAGATGGTCAGAGGACTCTTGGCGATCTTGTCCTCAAACAAATCTTTCTTGTTGAGGAAGAGGATGATGGAGGTCTCTGTGAACCACTTGTTGTTGCAGATGGAGTCGAACAGCTTCATGCTCTCATGCATTCGGTTCTAACGGAGAGCAGAGAGGTTCAGCACACGGCGGCAGGTGGAGCACGCCCAGGCCGTCAAGTCTTACCATCTCCTCGTCTTCCGCCAGCATCAGGTCGTAGTCGCTCAGCGCCACGCAGAAGATGATGGCGGTCACTCCCTCGAAACAGTGAATCCACTTCTTCCTCTCGGACCTCTGTCCACCGACGTCAAACATCCTGACGTCACAGAAACACACGGATCAACGTTGGAGCAGGAAGATGAAGCAGACAATTATAACCCAGTTATTGGTTCTTCAGGCCTGCATCGCCTCAGGGTGATAAACCAGGTTAGCCTACACATCCATGCATGCTGTAACATACAGCAGTGTGCAGAAAGTTTCCATCCACTCACAGTAAACATGAATGTTATATTAAGTTGGGGCTTTAAAGTAGATATTTAAATCTTTTTCCATAACTGGAATAATAATACAACATACAAATGTTTCTAGTTTTCATCAAAATTTTCTCATTTCTAAATAAAACACAAATTTTTGATTTTACAATTATAGACAACTAAGTGCAAAATATTCAATAAGGTGTAAAGTTAGTTGTTTGTTCTGATTCAGCCGAAGACTGAAGAGTTATTTCACTTTTTAAGCCACAAATTATCAGTTGTGGAGTAAGCAAAAAACCTTATGAAACGGTACTTTTCTAGTTCTTGAACATTTTCTTTTTGCATTAGTAAAATTCAAAATGAGGAATGAGTTGAATAAAAATCTCCATTGTGATGTAGATGCACCAGAAAGAAAAAAAATGAGGGCAATTTTCTAAATCAGAGTGAAAATCCTTTTATTTAGCAAAAATTTCTATTGTTTTTTTATTTCTAACTCTTTTATTTTATTTCTCTACACTTACTTGGATTAAAAAAAACAAAATAAAAAAGAAATCAAGTCCTATACTTTTCCAAGACACACAATAAGTCTGAATTTGGAAAAAACAAGAACTGGGTGAACAAGTTTGAATTTGGTGCAGATTTTCTCCAATCCACACAGATTGTAAATTATAAATACAGAATAAAATGGTCAAGTATTGGTGGCAGTTTCCTATGATGCTGGAGCAAAAAAGACGACTACCTTCAACTTCATCCATCAGTGGTTGAAACTTAGCAGAGGTTTAGAACAGGTAGTAAAAAACAAACAAAATAATCCCTTGTTAAACTTTTACTTACTTGAAGTGCAGGTCCTTAAAGGTGAAGTGTGTTTCCACAATGCCGGTGGTTTTGACTCTGGTCCTCAGCACATCCTGCTGCGTTGGGACGTATGAAGGCGCAGATAGCCTTTCCAGATCATTCAAGTAGCTAAAAACAGTTACAGGAAGGACAAAGTTAGCTGATAAAAATCAACTAAATGTGTCCCAGTACAGTTGGGATTCTCTCACTATGATGCCGAGTCGTTGAGCTGGTATTCCCGGGAACGGCCGAAGCATTCCTGAATGCCTCCGTCCTTCCAGAGCCGCTGGATGGCGTCGGCCAGCTCAGGCGTCATGACGCCCTCTTCTGCTGTACTCGCAAGGGCGAACAGCTGTCGGGCATCGTCCTAAAGATTATTGAAATGAGGGGGAAAAAACAAACAGATTTACATAGTTATCAAAGCTCAGTAGATTTCTTAAGCTACTGTAGTATGAAAACAGTTCTCAAATTAATAAATCATGAAATAAACTACAGTAAGAACAGAGCTTCTGGTTCTGCAGTGTGGGCAAGACCTTCCAGCTTACGGATATGTTTGGTATTTGGACAGTTTTCACTCAACTCCGTTTCATTTTTAAAACTTATTAATACAGGATTATTCTCCACTGAACGGGTCACAATTTATGATCCACTGTGCATTTCACTTGCATGTGAAGAAAGAAACTTAGAAGAGTTTACACTCCGTATGGTTCGACATTTAAACCAGAATCAAGTTCAGACTAAAATTCTCATTTGTGATAAAGTGGAGATCTTGGAGCTCAGGGTTTCTGTCAACAACTCAAAAATAGTCAGTGGAAGTGGACAAAAACTCAAAAAGCTCATTGGGAAAAGCAAAGAGAAAGATCATTTAAAATTAGAGCTGCTCAAAGATGTTAAAATCACATTTGCTTTTGCAATATCGCAATAGCAAAGAAACTGCTTTGAAGAAATGAACAGAGAAGATATTGCAATTTTCAGCAGCAGTGTCACAATTAACATGTTTTAACCAACCATATAAATATAAACAAGGTCCTTTATTTATCAGTTGTAATAGAATAAGAAACACAAATATTTTTCATATTCAAGTATTTGCTGTTTTGTTTTTTACAATCTATCCAGACTTGATGACATTTCTTTCTTTATTTTAGAGACTGTTGGGTTTAGAAAAGCAAATAGAGAAATATATTAACTATTTCTTTTCAACAGACTTACAGAGAATATTTTACAAAAGGAATATTAGATAAATTGTCAGTATTCATACACTAACACTAAGTTCTCTACAGATCTTATCTGAGAACATCTGAGTCATGATATTTAAAGAAAACTTTAAAAGTTTCCATTTAAATCTTTTCTTGTCTCAACAGAGTTTGATTTTAAAGACTGAAGAGATCTGAGGTAAACAGCAAAACACTGTTTGCAAAACCATGAAAATCACTAAAGAAAAGCATCTGGACTTTAAGATGCTGACGATTACAAAATGAGATTAGTCATGTTGAGCAAATGAATAAGTCCTTCCGCAAGGAAAGAAAAATCCCAGCTAGATTTAAAAAACAAACGTGGATGTTATTGTTTCCTGACTTATATTTTATTACCGATTAATGGACATGTAAATGTCTCATCCAAGGCCAACATCTTTGTTTGTGACATTTACAATCAAACCCACTTCATCTAATGTTGCTCAATGAGACACTGAGGAGAAAAGACACCAGAGGACTGACGATAAATAACAACCTGTTACTATTACTGTACCACTTTATTTCTGTTAAAAAAACAACGTAACAGAGAGAGAAGAGGAAGAGAAGTGATTAATTAGTACGTAGGAGTCAAATAAAAACACAAATACTCCAGGCACGTACAAAGGATAAAAGATTACGACAATAAAAGGAGGAAAAAAGTGTTTTTAGAGAGGTTTTAAAAACAGTCAGAGTTGGAGCCTGGCTGACCTCTAGCGGCGTCTTATTCCACGTTTCAGGAGCCAAAACTTCACTGAATTCATAAAACGTTTGGAGGAAAATCAACATGCTCAGATGTGCCAATCTAAGAGCACATCTGAGCTCTTAGATCAGCTGTGATCTAAGAGTTCAGATCACTGCTCAATATCAGAACTGAACAGGAAACTGAAGAGATTCTCCATCCTGATAACAATGGGAGAAAAAAAATAAATAAATGAGCTCTTTTCTTGGACTCACTGCTCTGGCTGATTCAGCAAATTCAATCTTCAGGCGTCCCATGGCTCTGATGATGGCCATCATGGACTGGATGGTGTTGCTGAAGACCACGGCCTTGTACTGCTTACACTCCTCCTCCGAGTAGCCGGCCTCATGGATGATCCTGAAGAACAAGTAGAGGACACCAGAACCTTCAATTACCTGCTGTAGTTCTTATATCACTTTAAATAAACACAAAAGATTAAAAATAAACAACTGAGGTTTAAATATTTAAACTGGAGGGTGACACTTAAACCAGAAACATGATTGGCCACTTGGGGGCAGCAAAACCAAAGTATAAAGTTAGTCTGAGTTAACCCCTTCAAACACTCTTAAAACCATTATCACATTATTGATTTAGATAAAAAATGAAAATAAAAAAACCCACAAAAGTAAGACGTACCTTTCAGCTTAATTAATCTTAGATCAAATTAAATGGTATTCTTGACAAGATAGATTCACATAAAATACAAAACTACTCAATACGTTAGCTAATGTGTTTTGTATCTGAAACATCAACTGATTGCAGCAGAGCATCAAATGTGAGTATGGTAAGCAATGAGGGTCAAATTCGTCTGAGCTGATGCCCATTTAACTAATTAATCAGCATTTATCAATACACTTATAAGTGTGGTTCAAATGCAAAACTAAATTTCACATTTATCCTGTAATAATTTTGAAATTATTCATTTTTTCTAATTTAATTTCCCTGTAACATGAGTAGAAATCTCAGAGGAGAACACAATGCACATAATTGAGCATAAATATGACCAACTTAATTATTTTTTTGTATTTAATTGTTTTATAACAAGATGCATCTGAATCAAGTCTTTACTCTAAAAATGTTTGCCAGAGACCACTGACATTGGAACATTAATTGTATCATTCTTAAGGCCCAGTTTTCATGAAGATGCATGTTTTCAACAAGCAGCCAACAATATGAGGCGCTTTTGGCTGACAGTCAAACAAAACACGTCGCCTTTAAAGGAAGAAAATTACAGTTCCATAAGAACTGCCAGTGATGACGTAGGTTGATCAGCGTGTGTCACAATGAGGAGCTAAATCAGTTCCTTACAGTAAACTAATGGACGTCTGCTCTGCAGAAGAACAATGATGTGGGATTGATTTTACACAAGTATCATCTTTAATAATCTCATGTGACCTGTTGTACATTAACGTCTGTCTTCATGCAGTCAGGGGGAAAATGTTCTGGGATTATTCTCATTGTGTTATTACATGCCGATTTGGTTGTTTCTGAAACTGCATGGAAACTGCATGTTTGCTTTTTCAGACTTACTTCATCTGTTTGACAATTGTGCTTTTCCCAGACTCTCCAGCGCCTGAAATGGAAACCAAAAGACACGTTATGATTGGTGCAGAGGCAAGACATAAAAAAAACTGATACCAACAACTGACACCTTTTATTAAAGATCCTAGATAAAGTATGAGAGCTAAAGGGACAATATGCATTTTACAAGCACAGTGTCACCTTCCAGAAAACTGCAAAACAGCTGAAACACTGAGTTTCTTTAAATCGAAGCAAAAAAATTTGAGTTAAACAAATTAAATGGAACATTGACCAAAATATTTGATGCATATTGATCATTTTGAGGATGGCGCTCATCAAAATATAACCTTTGTTTCTGTGTTTTATGACTTTTTATGTTTGTGTTTTTAATACGTAAAGCATTTTTGAACTGCCTGATTGAATAGCACAATCAAGTAACTATGTTACCCTCAGTTGTTATAAAAATGTTGTATATATCAAATATGACTTAAAAGACATTTGACCTTGTAATGTAACACCTTGAAATTGGGCCTCTGTCTCTTTAAGAAGCTCTTTCTGAAACCCCGCCTACAGGAAGCCATCTCAACATCTCTATTAAGCATTTAACAATGTTTTTTTTTTTTTTCACCAGCATTAAACTGAGAAGTAGTTCATATAATGAGCTCAGCAGATACACAGTTTCACTAGGTGTTTGCTAATTGATGTTGGCTAGTCTGAAGGAGCAGAGAGGAGAAGGGCTGATCTGTGAGGTAGAAATTCTTGGACTGTAGGTCGACTTCAAGACGCACTCCATGGCAATGGATTATAGGATTTTTCAAACATGCATGAAAGAATCAAGGCAACAGTCCAGGTACGTTTTCGATGAGGGAGTAACATCAAAACATAATGTTAAGCTTTAAAACAAAAAGTCGATTTTACATCGTCTTGCCTTTTTAAAGAAGTTCTTTCTGGCTTTATGGAGCTCAGGAACTGCATACTACTGAAATTTTACCACACAGCATTTTATTCTTTATACCTTGCAATGATGACAAAGACGCAAGCAGCCAATCACAGTAGCTGAATTACTTCCTGGTATTTTTCACTCTTCTATAAAATACTTTATAAAGTATTTTATTCTTTGCTGCTGTTGTACAGAAATTTCCCCATTGTAGGACTACAAAAGATGTTTCCATTATATTGTTAATTAAAAATGGCTTACAGCTAATGAAACTAACATTTTCAGTAGCTGGCAATAATTAAACAAAATAATAAAATTTTAATGAATAAATGCATCCAATAAAAATGTTTTAATCTTACAAACAAGCCTCATTGGAACCCATATTCTAATTTATTGAATATGGGTGAAAAACACCCTTTGACATTAAGCAGGTGTTATACATATTTATATTATTGTTCACTTTATGTTTTAAATTAAAAACTACACTCATGTTTTGCATTAATTCAATTCTTTGCATAAATACAGTAACAAAACAATATTTATTATGACTATAAGGATCCTATGCTGGTCTTATACCCCTACAAAAGCACCACTTCGCTTTGCAATATCCTGTAAATGAACACATAAAGACCCCGCAGCAAATACGATAAAAAAAAAAAAAAAAACCTAATGAAAAGTTTTCTACAGCAGGCAGAGCTAACCCGAAGCCCTGAAAACCCCGAGTGACTGAATAATCACCACCAGAGCGACTTAAAATGTGACATCTGGCGAACGACGCTTTCCCAGCATCAGGAAGGTGAAGTGCAGCATAATGTTCACTGTTGAAAGTGTCAGAATAAACTCCAAATACACAAAACCAAACTGCACAAAGTAACTTATTTCACTAAAACAAAACCCTTCAAATGAAACATGAACATCTACCCACAAATTTAATGTGTGTAGTGACCAGAATTTGCATCCAGCAGCCTGCAGTAAAATCTTGCCCTCATATTTGTACAACGCTCTGCATCATTGTACTCATTTCCATTACCCTCAGGTGGTAGAGCTCCCCTTCAAAAAACAGGTCACTTTGCTGCACAAATCTGCCCGTTTGGAAAAATAATTACTAAAAGTCATAAACTAGCTAACCCTAAAAATACCTTCATTTACTGCACAATTCTACAGCTGCGATAAAAATTCGTAGAGAGAAGCAGCTTGATGTTCAGAATGAGAGAAATTTTCAAACTCTGCTGAAAATGTCAGTCTTAGCAGCAACACACCAGCACTTTATTATATGGAAGCTGTTTAGGGCCAGTTTAGAGCGATCTTTGAGCAATTGGATTAATCATCTCGATCCTCCTGTCAACAAGATTACACACAGCTTACATTTATCTGGGTTACAGCCTCCCATTTGATCACACTGCAGCGACTCGGATGCATCCAGTATTGAACCATAAAACACCTCCAAACTGCTTGTACAATTTTGTGCTTGGATGATATTAAAAATAGGAAACATAATCAGTCCTCTTCCTTATGCTTTTGAATTTGCCATTAAAGTGTTTTGTACAGAGTCCCTCTGAGATACAGAAGTGTTTTAAGCTGAGCACACAACATTTTAATTATACCGTCTCTGCAGGGACTCTCTGCTCCCAGGTGAGCTGCAGTGTTTTGCAATTCAATGTCCCACATGATAAACAACGAACATGCAACAGAGTTGTTATTACCAAAGAAAAAAAATATTAATTTGAAATCACGAATTCGAAGCGCACTGCTGCTGTTAGATTTCAAGGACACTTCAGAAGCCAATTGTTGGAAAATCTAATGTTTTATGCTTGTTGAAGGACTCAAAAGTGCCACAGGGCTCCAGCGCAATAAAAGCAGATTTATTTTTGAAGGAAAAACAACAACTCTGCCTCTTCTGGGCTGAGCTGTCTTTTGCAAAGACATTACAACATATTGGGAAATTTGGACGTGACTTGAAATAAATGAACAACTAGATGTGCGATGAAACACATCAACTTGTAAAATGACAAATGGTAATCGCACAATCAAAACTCACTCTGGTGCTGGTAATTGTGGGAATCCTGACGAGGGAAAAGAACAACAACATTTTTTTACACACCACCAGCATTAAAATTCAAATCAGCATCGCAAATGAGGCACACACACTTACATAAGCCATCAGCAGGTCAACAATGTACTGCATTAGGCAACAGGGGAAAAAAGTGGCACCAACCAGAACTGAAAAGCAGAGATTAATCACAATAAATGCCACCGATAATGCAAAACAACACTGCAGCATATTACAGGGTTCAAACGCGCACTTTGCTGTCTCTGTCGTGTAATTTAAGTTGTGACAGATGCATACTGCTGTCAGCCAGAACACTAATGTTGCTATGCAACCTGCGCCCCATCCATCTATTCAACCAACACAGGGCAGTGGGGAAAGGTGTGGCAGCATTCCTTAAAATAATAACACTAATTTACAAACAGAGTTTTGTGCAGAATCGAAGAATCCAGATGAGCATTTATGTTTTTAGCCCTCAGGCATAATCAGCCTGCAAAATAAGAGATTTCATAACTGGTTAAAGCATTTATTGTTGTTTGCAAGCTGCTAAACTTTGACGAAACAACATAAAAGCGTTTGTCACCAGAGCATTTCGTAACGACAACATGTCAACTCATAACTGCTTTGTAGACGTCCTGTACTCATTCTAGAAACTACTGATTTTTATTTTCCACATGCTCCATTTATTACCTACAAGGATCACATACAAAACAGGAATCCTGAATATGATAGAAAGATTTCAAAATATATACAATTATGGTTGCCCGATACAGCTGAAAACCTTATCACGATATAAGCGTTATATAACAATATAAAACCTTAAACTGCTGCTCCTTATTGTTGCTAGGCAACCAAAGAGTGAGTGAGTTGCTAGGTAACCAAAGCGCGAGTGAGTTAGTTGATACCACCAATCTTGATCCTTAACCAGATCCTTAAGGAGCTAAAGTTTTTTCTCCGCCTACATCCCCCATAATGCTGTGCAGTTCTGAATCTGAGTTCAGTGAAATTATTGAATATTCTATCAGACATATTACCTACTGATATTGATCACGTGTCTGATCACAATTAAATCATACACTGGATTTAAGTGTATCATTAAATACACTTAAATCTAGTGCATTAATCATGCATCTTCATGATTTATCAAAATATTTACCTATAAGGAAACTAAACTTACATACAACAGGTTATATAGAGCGTAATTTTATTCCTTCAAACATGAGACCAATAACAGTCTTTTGTCAATTTTTCTTTCACACATATTTTGCATGCTTTTCTTGAGGCTATTAACATTTTACTTCACCATATCAGTTTTATTTCAGCTGCAGCGATAAAGAGATGTCAAGAGCTTGGATTAACAAAGTACATCCATCTATTGGACCTGCGCAATACATTACAAGAATACGCTATCGCAATACTGATGTGTGCAATACGAAGCGTTTGTAATAAACTCCTATTGGCTACTATCTCACATGGATCAAGTATTGATGCTTTGCATGCTAATAATATATTTTGCCTATTTGTGGTTGCCCTTAATGACAGCTGAAGAGGAATGAGGAAAATGTGGAAATCGTTTTTAACAGTGTCCTAATGATAAAACAATAATAATAAAATCACAGTCCTACAGTTCATCCATCATTGTGTCAGAGCTGAAACTTCTCCTTCTATCAATAGTAGTCTTTAGGCAAAGACCTGATGCCTCTAAACCATCTGTTCTTGAACATTTCAAATATCACTAGATTTTTATGCCCATTACACTTGGGCATAAAAAACGCCTTTGTGCAACACAATGAAGTCCTCAAAGGCCGGTGTAATGCAGCTTTTAGACGTTATCAGTAATAGTTGATTGAGGAGATGACTCAGGCATTTGTTTTCAGTGTTTTGAGCCAGTGACACATCAGAACGTTGCATTACACCAGTTCTTCAGGACTGGTGTAATGTTTCAGGAGTTTGACATCTTGAATATTTATTTATGAAAACTGTTTTATTCCTGTGTGACTACAAAGGCAGAAATGTACTTTAAGGAAGAAGTTATGAATCTGAAAAAGGGATTTCTGGAGATCATTTCATCAAGACCGACAGTGTTTCACCACCCCACAAATCATGTTATCAGAATTTCAGAATTTTAAAAATATAAAATCTTCCCATGATAAATATTGTAAATAGAAGTTTTTCTGTTTATTTGAAGGCAGAAAATTCTCTGTCCAGGTTTCCTGTGTACTTTTTATTGAAAAAAAAAAAAACATACGTCTCCTTACTTGAGTTTTATAGATCAATTTATGGCACCTTTTAAACATGTAATTAAAGATGTGTAATTTCAGTCTGTGTAAAATATTCCCACAGCAATCAGGCTTTAGTTATATAAACTCCAACAGGCCTTAAAGAGCATAAAGTAACAAAATAAAGGCTAAAATATATGAACCTCTTCCTGTAGGTTTGTACCTACAGAAACACATTAATGGTCTAAAAATCTCCTGGTTCACCGCATTTATCTGCTGTATTGTTGGGTAAAATTTGTCCCTGAAGCGTCGAGGACAACGGGACTTCTACGTGTAGTTATGAGTTTTTAAAATAGTTGTGCCTAAAATGTTGGGATTTTATGAGATAAATGGAAAAAGAACAGCTAAACATATTTAAGGTGGTTCCAAAGTCTTACTTTCTGTTTTCCTACATGTTCCTTACGTGGAAAACTGACTTTTTTTGGCAATCATTCAAAGATTTATTTTCCTTTTTTCACACTTTTCAATGGGCTTCAGTGTATATTTATTGCTCTTTCTGGTGAAATGGCTTGTTTTGACGGATTTGCATTGTTTTCTTTAAACATACCACATTTTGAAGCTGGAATGCATTCAGACTTGTTGAGCAGCATAATTGGGATACCACTATCTCTTTCAAACCTTCATTCCTCTGGGTGGGTATCTGGACATCAACGAGGCTGCTGTGGGTTTGACGGAGGTTGAGCAACATGCATGTTGCTGAATGTGATCAAACAGCGGTGCAGATCCCTCACAAAGCAGCAGATCCGAGCCTGGACGCGTCTTGCTGGCTAACTAATCCCTGCTATCGCTACAGCAGCTCATTATCTTACAGTTAAATTAGCTTACGGACTTACTGGAGGATAAAAGCGCCCTGAGCCAGAATAAACACGCTATTAGTGACTGAAAGTTGATTTAAATTTGCTGAGGATGGACGACACAAAGGGGACAACCTCAAGTTTAGCTAACACTCGTAATATAAAAAAAACAAGAAACGCAGATTCGACAGATTCACGAATAAAAGTGTCATTTGGGAACATTAAATAAGAAACCCCCCCGACATGCACAAGCTAACAGTAACGTCCATCTCCGTTCAACACACCCAGCCCACTCCGTCCATCCATCTTTTTCTTACCCAGCAGCAGCAGCTTGACCTCCCGGGCAGCCTTTTCTCCGTCGTCCCGAAGGTTTCTGTCGATCATCTTGCTCCGCTCCTGCGCCGCCTTGTCGTCCGTGCTCAGAGTACACCCCATCTTCTTCTCGCCTGGTCTTCAAAATAAACCAGATCACCGCTTACTGGAGCACAACTTCAATAACTACGGCAGCAACAGCATGCGGAGGCTACCGAAGCTAGCATCCAGATTGGCGAGGAAGAGGAGGAGGAGGCAGCTTGTCTCTACAACACTCGAGATTCAAACACGCCCAGACCTCGTTCTCAGTTCCCCGATTTTAAAGCCAAAATCCCCGAGTTGAGACTTAAAGTGAAGGGCTGTTTGGTAAATACCTCTTCTATTTGCGTCCCAGAGTTAAACCAGTCAGATGTATCCAGTTATTCCCAGATAACCGAGACGGGAACAAATTGTTGCATCGATGACGGAGCTGTAAAAATGTTCGTTTCCTCTTCGTCTCGCATACCGCTGAACTGCGCATGCGTTGCAGTGC
This sequence comes from Alfaro cultratus, assembly GCA_903066825.1. NCBI lineage: Eukaryota > Metazoa > Chordata > Actinopteri > Cyprinodontiformes > Poeciliidae > Alfaro > Alfaro cultratus. The sequence goes on from CAEFZX010024529.1 coordinate 37,176, forward strand.
AACAGGCTTTCGCAGAACTGGTGGAGAGAAAAAAGTTTAGAGGCGGGGATTCGTTCATCTTTTCCTGGGGTTTATATTTTTAATTTGAAAAAACGTAGTAGTTTTGGCTCTATATATTTAATTCAGAGTGTATTCTCTTTTTTTTAAAGGGACGACATACATTAGTCAACATTCAGTTCATAGTTTGATGTAAATGTACAACAGCCAAAGACACATTTCCATACCATTTCATTTACCTCATGAATGTGCATTTATAATTCAGGGAATAAATAACATTAATATCTAACCACAATCTAAAGGAAATCCAAAGACTTCAATAAAATAAGTAATTTGCCTTAAAAAAAACAAAAAACATAAAAAGACAAACTAAACACAACCTTTGAAAGGATATGTTTTCATCATTGGTTGTAAAGCAAAGATAAGTTTCAAACTTGCTGTTAGGGTGAAGTAGGAATTCAGGGATCCACCAGTACCACTGACAGTAATACAGACCCACCCTCAGTATGATGCTACCTCCACCATGCCATGCAGTTGATTCAGCCGTCTTAGGTTCTTCATGCATTCTTCTGGTCATCATTGTCAAATAGTTCAATCTTTGTTTCATCCGACCTTGAATGTTTTCTGCAGACTGCAACTATTTTGTTATTTCAGTCAAGCTTGAAGATTTCAATTTGTGAACAAGAGCTTTTTAGTCTGCACCCTCTCCAGTATCTTTCAGATTTTATTGTGGGTATAGTTGGGAAGAGTAATTGATGTATTGTTAAAGGGCCTTCCAACCTTCCTCTAAAAAAGTTTTTCAAAAGAAGCTGAAATACAACCATATATATTCCCAGAAGAGAGCTGACATAATTTAATGTGTAACTGAATCCTCCAAACACTCATTCAGCCATGGCACAGATAAAAGAATCAGACAGGAAGCTTAAGTTATACCACTTTCTTTTATGTTGTACTGACCTTGAAGTTTTCACTGTGTGGGAGGAACAGAAAGCTGAGTAACAAACATCACATACTCATAAATAGAGAGAAAGAACAGTGACAATTGAACGATAGAAACCATGCAAGAAAATTATGGACATCTATGAACATAGGTTTGGTTTAATATCTTCTTTCTAATAAGAGAATAAAAAGAACTGCAAACTTTTACCAACTTTTGTTCTGGTCAATTTGTTTTTACAAAGTTCCTGCTATTTCAGAGTTTTAGACAGCAATCTACCCCATGTAACAAAGAATCAGCTCACACTACAATATCTTGCAACATTTTGCTAGAAATATTTTTGCCAATGTTTTACAGATTAGAAACAAAGCTGGTGACGATTTGAAGAAATAAACTTGCTCCTTTTCTCCAAAAATAACTCTTTCTGGGTCTCAAAATGTTTACTTTATATACCAGTAATCATCTTCAGCCATGACCACATAGGCTGAATGTTCATGGCTGACTTTTTACATTTTGCAAAAAGGCTTTAAGTTTGATTGTTCAGGGATCACGCATGTCAAATTGTGGTGTTTGATTTTTCTCCTTGCATGGATTCCTTCACAGAACCCTGATCTTGACAACACACCACAGATTCTGCCCCAAACTCCCTGATATTTCATGTTGGAAACACAGTAAAACCTGGAAAGTTCAACTCATACCATCTGAGGAAACTTGCTGCCTACCGTGATTTAATCTCACCATTTTTTTCACCTCAGACAATTATTTCGCTAAGAAGAATATCATTTTTACACTAATAAACGGTTAGTGCTTTGGTTTAAAGAAAAATGACAAGGAAACAGAGGTGGAGGGAAACTTGCCTAAGGTCACCAACGGGGGGCAGGAAAGTGGGACGTCTCAATATATGGTGGCTTTCTGCAAGAAAGTACTCAAAAAGAACCACAGTTAAGATACTGCAAGGATTTTAAAATGTTATTTTACTAATAAATACTTATAGTTTATTATAGTAAAACTGAGAGAAACGATTGCAGACAAATCTTGATAATTGTTAACCAGCAAGTCAGAACCACAATATTGCTTTTTCCTGCTTATGTGGTCACAGCATATTTGTTTGTGCCATGGGTTTGTGCCACATCTCTAAGCTAAAACTGCAGTAATTTTATTTGTTCATGTTCATTAGTATGTTTTTATGAGAAAAAAAAAACATATCAATGTGTGTCTCTGTTGTGTGATGGACTGGCGACCTTTCCAGGGCTTCCCCAGCCTCTGAATGACCACCAGAGATAATCTGATAGATTAAAGTTTACTCAGAAAAACAACGAACTCTAAAAATGGTGCAGTTGATTCAATGAATGAAGTGACCTTGTATTTATTCCAATTTTAATGGATCAGAATTCATTTTATAAAGTTGTGCTTTTGGTGTTTACAGAAATATATTTTTAACACGTCTAAAAATGTGCTTTTGCCCCCATATTTAATAGCTTTTTAAATCCCAAAATGTATCTCAGCTTTTGAAACTTGTTGCTGCAGCTATTCTGACAGAGCTGCAAACCCTTTGGTTGTGCAGGCAACATCATGGCGACTTAAGCAAATCAGCTCCACTGATGTTTCATTTGTGTGCTTTGAGAGAAAATGGCAGACACCGATCATTATTAATAAAACCAACTCAGGTTTTCTCTTTGCGTTTAACTTGTTTTATTTTTCCACTCAGCCTTTTAGAGGATCCAGGTTTAAAACATTGGAAAATGTTTTACAGATGTTGACTTTGAAGGCAATTGGTTGCCCTGGATTTTATTTAGGACTATCTGACTCAAAGGAATCAAAACTGCATGCAGACCACAGTTTTCAGCTGTAGTTAAAGCCCTTTAAAATGACATCTTTCATTTTACTCCCATTTCAAATTATGCACTGCTTTGTATTGGTCCATCATTAGAAATCCCAATCAAATATATTCAAATATGTGGTTTTAATCAGAAAAAAAAATAGGAAAAATTCAAGGGATATGAATACTTCCATAATTATGGAAGTACTTCCATTCGTCCATGTGTGAAGAACCAAAGAGGGAAACAAAAAGCGGAACGCAAATCTGATTTTGGGTTCAGGATTTCTTTTTAATTATTTAGAGAAGATGTGAGCCAAATGGGGGTTGCTCTGATGGGAAAGGCCCGCCGTGCCGCTGTCAGGAGGTGTAGGGATAAGCTCCCAAATGAGGGTTACACCCTGTGGTTGAGCTTTGCGGTAACCACATCCATGAATTCAAATTAGCCCCGGCTCTAAAGCAGTAGAAATCTGCCCAGCTAAAGTAAACAAAGAGGTAGTAAAAAATTGTTTTAAATGATATGACTGAGGATGTGTTAGGTTATTTCATGGGTCACTTGTTTGAATGACTAAGAGTGAGCTGTTTCACAAAAAGTGAAAGAAAAAAAATCCTGTTCTCCATGTTCTCATTTCAGGATCAAACTCAGATTGAGCTCAAATTAATGTTTGTGTCCTCCTATTATTTATGTACACACAGGATGGAAAAGGGTTGACATGTGGTCAGAATTCATCTCCTCACTTTACATATGATTTTCTTTGCAGATGACCTCAACATCATGCAAACTAGTGCCATCATTTTTCCACTCGAAATGAACATGGAAAGAGTTGTCTTTGCATGCACAGCGCAAGCGTAGTCAGTATATCTGATCCTTTTTATTTATCATCAGCATAACACCAGTCAGGAGCACCAAAGGCTCGTGTGCGGATTTGTTTTTCTCTGACTGGGGGGAGGAGGGTGTATTGTTGCTGTCATGGCACTGCCATGTCGGAGAACCCCCAGGCAACAGGAAATGTTTAGACTTTTTTAATAGCGAGAGATAAATGGTGCAACGACGGAACATCTCATCAGCAAACTGGTGATCCAGTTGCTTGATGGAGATCAGGGACACAGAGTGAGACTCATTAGTGTGTTTATCATCCACTGTGCTGCAGGATGAAGAATTAAAAGACAGCTAGTGTAAATTATGCAAATGTTGTCATCTTTTGCCCCATCTCTTGCACATAATATTCTCAACTGCACTAATGCATTTATTGTTTTATGTTTTTATTTACAGTTTTTTAATTAATTTCTAACACTTTTAAAAATATTTTGTTTTAAAATGCTCACTTACTACTTTATGTAAATGTGTTTTTGTTGTTTTTTGTTTGTTATAAGATCTATCTCAGTAATGTGTATTTAAGTGTTTTTGTTTACATTTCCTTCTAGTTACTGTACAATGGTAGTAACTGTAAAGTGTCCTCAGGGTGAACAAATAATGTTTAAATATATTGTCTAGTGTTATTATTACCATAATACATTAATAAATATTCAGTTCATTTTTGCACTTTTGATACTGCTGGACTGAAATTGGCTGGGTTGTGTATCAATGAATAATCCCAATGTAGAACATTAAACAAGGAATATTTTAAGTGAAAATAAATTATTCTGATCACTTTATTCATTTTATAAATCTGATTAATATTACTGAGGACCTTATACTGGATATTTAAGTAAAGGATGCCCGTGTCCAGTCCTGGAGAGCTACAGTCCTGCAACTTTTCGATGCATCGCTGCTCCAACCTGGATCAAATCAGAGGGTCGTCACCTGGCCTCTTCAGACCAACAATTCAGCCATTTTTTTCAGGCGCGTTGGAGCAGGGCTGCAGCTAAGGTTTGCATAATAGTAGCTCTCCAGGACTGGACTTGAGCATCCCTATTTTAATGAATAATGAATTATGTTATTTTGAATGAGATGGATAAATTGCTGTGCTCTGAATACCAAATACTGAAATGACTTTACTAATAACATCTGTCAAAAGCAGACAGTCTTGACAGGAAACGATGTCTGAACTCTGAGAATGTTTCAAAGTCATCAAACTCAACAGGAAGGCTGAAAAAAGATCAGCGAGAGGATTCACAGATAGTTCTTGATCAGAGCCATGATCCTTTCAATAAAACCATCCAGACCCGTCATTTCCTCCCTCTCTTTGGCCACAGTAATTAAGCTTTCTACATACGTCACACAGTGACAGCACTGCTATCTCCATGGTAACATATCACCTCCATCTGCCACAAAGGCCTCTTGAAGATTTTGGGTTATTTTCAGACATAAAAGATCTTGATTGTGATACCAACCAAAAGAAAGGGAAAAAAAACAGCATGATGCAACAGTACAAGTTTATGTTTAAATGTTAATTGAAACAAGGCTTTGTAAAACATTACAGAATGATTCATTATCAGTTTAATCCACCCGCATTTAAACGCGCAAACACTGGCATTTAAAACTCTGGTAAATGTGTTTTATTGAGCCTTCAAGGTAGATATTATTACCTTGACAGAGACAGATCAGTCCTCTAGATGGCAGCAGAGTCATGAAACAACAATCAACATGTGTCTCCAGGAAATCTGGGTTTTTCTGAGAATACAGTATCTAAAATTGACTCTCGTTGTTTGCACTTTTTGTCAAAATTACCTGCCTCAAGGGGCTTTAAGTTTTTTTTCTGAGTTTATGTTGATCAGGTTGAGGTTTGTGAGTGAAAAATGTGAAATCTGGAATACCTCACCTTATATTTTAGTCTGAAAGAAGACAAACATGTATGCACAGGATCCAGAGATCATATCTACAACAAAAATATGTTTGTCTTATATGTTTGTCCCAGACACATTATCTATGAATTTTATGTTCAATATGCATATTTTTCTTTTTTAGCTATTTTCAGTGGCAGGAGGTGAAATATCAATCACTGTTCCTAACCCTAACCCTACCCCTACCCCTACCCTACCAATTTTTTTTATTTTATACTACGTCTTTATTTTTGAATTCCTCTTTAGCTAGGGATGCACAAACTTTTTTTCATGTTTCTTACACCTCTATATGAGGCTGCGTCTCAGTCTGATGTTAAATTTCTCATTCTTCATATTCACACCTCTATGAAAACTACGTAGAAGAGGCATCTTGTCTTTAATACAAGGTATCACAACGACACATGGACATTATCTGATGTCTCTGATCTCTAACCTGTCATAATATAACAGGTTGAAATAGAAAAGGAATAAAACTTGTCCAGCTATATAAGCTGTGTTATGTTTTGCGGTTCCAGATTATTTTTCTTTGGATGAAGAAGGGGTAAAATGGCTCTTTTAATAGTAAAAGTTTCAGACCCCTACCCTATAGATAGCGCTCGAGAACTGAAACTAACTAGCCAATCACACGTAGTTGCTAGGAGAAAATAATAAATATTTGGCCAATCAGCATCGCTGAATTTAATGTCTTTGGGGCACTCAGAATTTAGCCGCCTGCCACGATGCCTGACAGTTTTAGGTGGCCATGGTGATAAGGTTGATAGGGACTACGACAGAGAAGAGGAAACGTGACTGAATTCTCCATCTTGCATGACATTACAGATGATTTTACAGATGACGGGTGAGCTATAGCTTCTGTTTTATTAGTTTGAACTTCCGTATTGGTCTTTTTTGTTGTTTAGCACTGGTTAGCATTGTGCTAATGGTTCTCTGGATAAATGTCTTTTCTTAATTGTTAATAATAAAGTTGCGCTTGTAATGCTGGACAACATGGCTGAAAAACATGTCAAGACATAATCTTTCATATCAGTCGACATTAATAATTATTGAGTTCGTTTGTTTGTTTCAAATATCTGAAATATTGACAAATTAATGGCGTGACTTTCCAAGTCTGTCCACAGTTTTCACTCCACCCAACTGTTTTTGAGCAGCTTCTGCTCAGGTTACTCAAAAGGTTGTTGCTAGGTAACCAAAGAGAGAGTGAGTAGTTGGTGTCATAGACATGCATACGTATTCATGTCTATGAGTTGATGTCACCAACTTCTAGTCAATTATACATTAGTTTAAAACAGTAAGTTAAACTTTCTACATAAATATGTTGACGGATTAGCCAATTATTGCCAAAAAATAAATAAAAAATTAAAGGCTGTTATTGCTTAGGATAGCACAACCATTTATTATGTTTAAGGAGCAAATATTAGTTTCTGTAGGGCCAGATTTATTTGAATAGCTCTCTCCACCTACCCATGCATCCATTGTACATGTTGGAGCTATTTATTCTTTATTTCTTTGTCCATTTGAATTTTGTTAGTTTATTCTTAAATTTCTATTTTTTGTATTATTTACAGAATTTATTTGCAGGTGAATAATTGTTGATTTTATTTATTTTTTGTTTTATTATTTTTCTTATTTATTTTTCGTTGTCTTTCTAAGCAAGACAGGAAGTAATATGGGTCAGTTCACTTTCTATAAATGTAGGGACCTGGTAAAGGACCAGCAGGCATTTGGGTTTGGGTCCTATGGTTTTTACCAGAGCAAAAGAGGTAGACAGGAGAACAAAGGAAAGTTTGAACGTTGTAATTACTTGCTGCAAAGGAAAATAAAATCAACCAGAACAGTCAACAAGTTTGAAACCTTCTTTTGCCTGCGTGAAGAAACTTGAGCCAAGGGCCTTATAGTGGCTTGATGGAACATTAATTGGATGTTTGGTTTGGCAAACAAATGCCACTACAGTACAGGTCATTTTATCCTTTCAGGGTCATGATTGGGAATAGTGCCTGTATCCAGGAACCAGAAGGAGCAATTTGAATGAAGAACGGGGTGAGGGGAACTCCATCAGCATCCTGTTGTGGGCTGTAAACCATTGCCTGATGATGTTGGAGCGATGGAAACTAACAGATGTCCTCAGCCTCTTCTGCCTCTTCCTGTTCTCTAAAAAAAGTTTTTTCGCTGTTGGAAATTAGAGTGTTAATAGGTAGTCCTGTGTATAAACGGGTATAAACTGATGATACCAATAGATGATGGCAGGTTTAATACGTCCCTTGGCCAGTAGCTCCATGTTGCCCTCCACACCAAAAAATACCATAACGTCATTATTTTCCAATTCTTTAGTATTATTTATATTCTTAAAAATCCCAAAATATCATTATAATTCACCTGATCTGCACCTATGACTTATATAAAGTGCAATGTTTGCAAAATACACATTCATTAAAATAAATACGTATGTGTAGATGGTAAATTGACTTTAAATTACTAATGTGCAAATGAAATTAATACATTTAAAAATGCAAAAAATAAATCAATGGAGATTAATGTATGGTAATTCTAAGAGAAAATTAAAGATTAGTTAGCACAAATAGTGCTTTTGTAACTTTGTGATTTTATAAATTGTACGTCATTCATAGTTTCTGCTTTTGTGTAAAAGAACTGCTAATTGTGCCTGCCAATGTGTGGGAGTCAATTACACTGAATTGCATTAATTCCCCAGATCTTTATCCTGCTATCAGGGTTTGCCTTAATGTGACTATTTAACTCAAATAAATTATAATGTCTGTTTGGTTTAGCTTTATTAGTTTTGAAACTTTGGAACCAGCTTAGTACATCCATAAGCAGATTATGTATGTAGATGTGCAGTACATCTCTAGCCTCCAAAGCATTAAATTCCCAAAACATTTCTCTGTCCTGTTATATAAACAACTCATTTTATCTGTGACAGATTTGTCCTAAAACCGATCTTTGAAGAGTGAGTGATGAAGTTAGAGACCCTGTAATGAAGTTTCATCTGGCTGTAAGAGCAGGAAGAAAACGTCTCTGAGGTACAGTACGATCTTCTCATCAGGCCTGATGGAGTCACTTACAGGGTTTTAGCAGCAAATAACAACCTGCTGGACTAAACTAATTTTGATTTTCTGATCAATATACAAAACAATCACATTGTTTATAGGCTGCATCTCTATTCCTGCTGCTTTTTCTAGCTCAACAACAGCTGTAGCGATGGTTCACAGAGTAGAAGAGAGCTAATTATTTTTTGTTGATTTGAAACATTAAAATTGGTCCTCTACAAATATATTAATGGAAGAGTCTCTATTTTTTATGCAGAAGCTTTTATGTATGTCATCAAACAACACCATCAGTGCCTTGACGTTACATGTGGGTTGCCCCAGTTTAAATATGTTTGTACGCCACATGACATAGTTTTTCATAACTCAATTAAAACAGCTTGTTTCACAGTATGCTGTTTTTTAATCCAGTTTTATTTTGGTGTGCCTCATATAAGTGTGGCCTAGTAAACACACCAGTTGCAGCCTTTATTCCTGTCACACCTTTGCATTCTGCTTACGTGGGCCTTGCTTGTTGGATCACTCCCATAGCCTGCAGGTTGTTTATAACCCGAGTGTAACACATAATGATCTGTGAAAATAAACAAGACAGAACATGAAGGAAAATACGCCTAAACGCAATGATTTATTTCCCTTACAATCTCTGTCATTACCAGGGATTGTGCAGAAATGACTGAAGCCTGAAGTCTCTCTGAGAGCGACATCAGACAAGATGGAGACTGCGATTGCGTCTTCCATCATTAACATGACTGGTGCCAGTCGCACCGGCCTCTTTTCAAGTAGCCCATACACAGTAGCGGAGATAGTGCTCATCCTGCTGGGAGCTGGAATCCTTAGTCTGATCACTGTCACTGGGAACGTCCTGGTCATGCTCTCCATAAAGGTTGGGGTCTTCTTTTTTTAATTTTTAATAATTAATGAGTTTGACTCAATCATCCATTCCTGCACACTTTGAAAACATAACCAGACTTAGAGATAAGAATACAACGTTTGTGCTCCTGTGCAGAAGGATAATCTAATAGGAACGAGTGTTCATGCATCAAATTGCACAAAAAAGATTAGGATCTGACAGCCTGCTCTTTGTCGTTCCTTTAAAGGTAAACAAGAACCTGCAGACCGTCAACAACTACTTCCTGTTCAGCTTGGCTTGTGCAGACTTCTTTATTGGGTTCTGGTCCATGAACTTCTATGCCGTTTACATTGTGATTGATCAATGGCCTCTGGGAGAGGTGGAGTGCGACATTTGGTTGACTACTGATTATGTTGTCAGCAACGCCTCAGTCATGAACCTGCTTCTCATAAGCTTTGACCGGTACTTCTGTGTCACCAAACCCATGACCTACCCAACACGTCGCAGCACCAAGATGGCCGGGATGATGATCGCTGCGGCCTGGACCTTTTCCTTCATCCTATGGACTCCCTTAATCTTGTTCTGGGAGTTCATTGTAGGAAGCAGATCTGTGTTCCCTACTCACTGCTACTGCCAGTTCTTCTCCAACCCATGGGTGACGTTCGTGGCTTCCATCATGGCTTTCTACCTGCCGTTGAGCATTATGGCCTACCTGTACTGGCGGATCGCGAAGACCAGCTACGACAGCATAAGGAGGAACAGCAGGAGACCCTCAGGTGGAAGTTTATCAGAAATTGTCTCCTTCTTCCAAGGGGAAGTGATCGGTACCACAACCAAACAACAGAAGGAGGAGACTTCAGCTGGGAAGGAGAAGGAAATGTTGCAGCAGCGCAGTGTAACTGGACTCTTCAGAGAATCACAGGCAGACCAGACGGACTCCACATTGGAGACTGTCAAAGCTTCGACTTCCAAAGAACCTAGCGTATTAAGGAGCAGTTCAAATGTGAGTAAAATTGCAACACAGACACCATCTTAACAGAATTCAGCTACCGATTTAGAGAAATCTGAGAGAGGAGATGTAGTTTAAGTGGCCAACCTTAGAAGCAATCAGTTGTAATTGTAGCTTTCTGAGTTTGTAAACCAATAGAACTCAGACTCAAAGATTAAATTCACAGCATCACATAGTAGCTGTCGTAACAAAACAGCATAACTATGAAGATTTTTCTTTGCACCAGCTCCTTAAAGTCTTAAACTTAAATGTTAAACAATTTAAAATCCTTGAATTTATCTATGCTGAAACCATTTAGTCGTTGTCATTCTGAATAAACAAATGCTAAATTTCTATATCAGTGGTCTGTTATAATATTAGCATGTATGGGGCTCCTGAAAGCCTGGGCGGCCTTAAGGAGCTGCTGACTTCATTTGGTTTTAACAAAAGTCCAAATAATTGATATTTTCTGATTTGTTGTTTTTAAAACTATCTTTGTGGGTTTAAGTATTGTCGACATTGTTTTCTAGTAACATAACTACCCAGTAATATTTTTACACTTCCTGTCAACATCTTTTAATACAAAAACGCAGGCAGACCAGATGGACTCCACATCGGAGACTGTTAAAGCTTCGACTTCTATAGAACCTAGCGTATTAAGGAGCAGTTCAAATGTGAGTGATATTAAAACACAGCCTCCAGTGGGCTGCTGGAGGAAAGCCTCGGCACCTTGACCATCCCTGTAGCAGTATGACAGCTTTATGGTAACGTGGGTATGGAGTGTCAGACCCTAAAGAGTCTACTATAGTTGGTTTTGGTCAGTTTACACTGCCAAGTTATGACTAAAAAACAACTTCTACAATTGTAGTATGTGTTTAGAGGTTCAAGTTAAAATCTGCAGTAAAAAAAAAAAGTTAAAATCTTATACATTAAGTAATTTATTCTGTTTTGTAGTAGCCTTTAAGCCTTTTTTAATATTCTTCATTTGTAAATACTTGACATTTGTTTGAATAGAAACAATTATTATTCATAATACGCTAAACGAAAAACACACACAACTTTGGAACCTAAAATAGTCAACATGGAAACCTTTATCTCCTCTCGTCCCTCAGATTTCTGTTCGTAATGTGAACGTGCAAATTCTGGAAAAGGGGAGAAGGAGGGTCAGTATTGGCAGGGGAAAAAAAGTGACGCGCACCATCGTGGCCGTCATGGTTGCTTTTATCGTCACATGGACGCCGTACAACATGATGGTTCTTGTCCACGCACTCTGCAACTGCGTCCCAAAAACACTGTGGGTCACATTGTACTGGCTCTGCTACGTCAACAGCACCCTCAACCCCGCCTGCTACGCCCTTTGCAACAACACCTTCAAGATCACCTTCAAGCACCTACTCCTGTGCCAGTACAGGAACTTTCGGGGACGATGATTTTCCGCCTAGAATGGAGCTGAAACTCATTGACTCCCTTAGTAAAAATAAAGGCGAGAGCTAAAACGGCCAAAAATGGATTCTGTTGGTTCCTTTGCACTTTCTTTTAAATCATGAAAAATTGTGTGTATACTTTATTATACTTCAAGAAAGACCTGCTACTGTTTTTAATTCCCAAAAGTTTTATAGCTCTGCGGAGTCTTATTGTGAGAATCTTATTTTGTCCCCGTTCGCCTGTGGAGTCCATCGATTGTAATGTTGTTTAAATGTGTACACCAACTATATATATTTGAGTCTTGTGACCTATTCATTTCATTTAGAAATGAATGTTAGATAGTCTGGTTGGACATCATAAGCAGCTTCATAATCTCCCAAGTTTTAGTTCTGGGGCTTAACGGTGGAAAAAGTACTTTTGTGCCCTCTAGTGGCTCTGAAGCTGTCATTGATACTTTCGCCCTCAGAAGCTAAATAATGGAGGCTTGAGAGTTAAAATTTGGGCTGCTTCGTCCTGTTGCAGCTCTAACAATAAGGGCTATCAATTCAAATCAAAAAATTCCTCAACAGAGATCCAGAGCTCAAGTGGAATCTGTGCTGACACAAGATCTATTAAAATATGTGGACTTCATAGAGGAGAAAAACAGCCAAAGTTGAAAAAGTTGTTAGAAGTCCTGTTAGAAGTTTGTCACAAGCCACACAGGAAACACAGCAAACACCTGACTGGAGGAGCTCTGGTCAATGAAACCACAGTTTGCATTTTTACATTCACACTTTTCACTTGGTGATACGTTGCTTAGAGTTGATGATGTAATCCTGAAAGAAAACCTGTTAGAAGTTGGTAAAGACTTCAAATTTGGTTTATAAGATAACCCAAAACATGCAACCAGAACCACTTCACAGATGAGCGCCACCTACTGTTGGTCAATCACTATTCCAATAAAAAGAATTAAAGTTCATGGTTAGATTAAGACAAATGTGAAGTTTAAGGGCTGTGGATACTTTTGCAAAGCTTTGCATGTGCTACAATGCATACTTTTTCTGACAAAAGCTCCGAAGTTTAATAATATCACATTAAATATTATGTGTCAGCTTAATGCTGTCATATTAATCAGTTCATGTTGAGCCAGCACCATCTAATCTTGGTGTTTGTGTGATAGTCGATCAACAGGGGACCTCTATTGATGCGTTTGGGGTTTATTGTAAGCAAAAGAGTCACCATACCTGTTTGTTCATGATGCTTCCCCCGTCCATGTGGCTCCAGTCTTTCAACTCCTATCGTATTTGGTGCCAATGTTATCAACATCAACACTGGAAGAAGAAGTAGCTGTCCAGGTCGAGAGAGAGCACAACCAAATATCTGTCAGTTCAAATGTGAACAGAACCATTAATGGTGGGCAGATCGCTGCGTCTACAGCTTAGTTTTGTTACGAGTAAGACACAATTACACTTATCAAAGTCATACTTTTCTGTCAGAGGACTCTGATCAGTATTTACCCTGTACACACTGCATCAAGGACCAATTATCTGCTCTATACTTTGTCAAAGTGACCAGACAGTGCTGCTGTTTGGGGTTAACACATGTCTATCAGAGGGAAATATGATGTGGGTAAAGGACAGAGAGCGAGCAAAACTAAGTCACTTCATTCCAGCAGTGCACAGGGGTAATGGCAAAGGAAAAGACCCATATAGGCGGCTCCTGGGAGGACCTGGCATTACCCGAATACTTTCCAGAACCATACACAGAGGAGAGAGCTGAAGAGGAAGAGGGGGACACACAAGAAGCTGCCAGAGCAGTAAAATGCAGCCCAACTCTGCTGAGGATGCTGAAGGCAGCAGAGAGCAGGTGGACACCTCGCGACAGAGACAAGGCAGAACCGTCCAAACTGGGGCGGAAAGTCAGCGAGGCCGAGGCTTTGAAGACAAACATGGTGAGCAAAAGATTTTTTTTACTGCCTGCTTATAATACAGTAGCGTAGAACATAACATGCTCCTGTAATCACACTCCTCATGCAGGGAGCGTGGATCTGCATCTACTCAGGCAGTTAATGATTTCAAACACATGCTGCAGGCCTCTAGAAATGTTTCACCACATGCGTCACTCGCTCTCCGATAACAATGGACTCTCATTCAAGACTTTTCACAGGTGTTGAGAGTACAAATCAAGTGAAAGAAATTATTTTTAATGCTTTTGTAGAAATAATTACTAAAGGGTTTGGATCTTGTCATGATGGGGCTACAAAAGTTCCTATGCTCATAAAAAATTGCATAATCTTTCATTAATGTGTGATACTAAATCTGAATACTAAATTCTGCAAATTTAGAGGTTTAGATGCATTAAAAAAATTAAAAAATCCCAGATTATGATGTTCTTGATTATGTCTGCTTCTTATAGATCAGTTCACAATATTTTAATTGAATGGAGATAATCCTGTGAATGTATTTTATAGTATGAGGGGCTACCAAAAACATGTTTTGTCTCTCACACACTACTAAAACATCATACACACACAAAATATTAAAATTGCACATATTCACTACTAAAATATCACACACACATACAATTTCTTTAGTAGTATGTGAAAGACAAAACATAGTTTTTGTCCTAAACGGCCCCTCATATTATGGCAACACCTTAAACACAGTGCTTCCTTTTTGTATTATCAAACTCAAATGAAGTTTACTTATACACAAACATGAGGAAATCTAACCATCATGCAGTTCAGGAAGGAGATGCGTTTAGTGAGCCAGAGATAAACATGATTTGGTGATAAAAAAAAAAAGAACAAAAAACCAAAGACCTTGTGAAGATAGTGGGTGAAGCTGGTGAGAGAGTGTGAAACAAGTCCTGACCCACTTTAGGCAGAAAGACCGATTATTACAAAAGTCACATGAAAATGTAAAATAGTTTGTAAATGAGCAGATAAAGAAAAGACCTTAATATTTGGTGACTTGTATTGTGGTCTAATTGACGGGTTAACTACATAAACACTAAGGTGGGAATAATGAAGCAACATCAGGCAGGAAGTTAAAACTTTTAGACAAAAGATTTACTAAATGGACAATGACCCTGAGCATCCAACAAAAATGAATGGCTGAAGGTCAAGACAGTGTCTTAGATTGGCCATCGCCAGGGATGTGTCTACATTTTTTGTCTTATAAAGGGATAATAAAAGGGTGGCACATTAAAATTGCAATTTTATGTACATTCCCTTAGATTGCAATGAACAGCATTGCAGTCTAATGCTGCATGCCCAGCTTTTACGTTAAAAAAGGGAGAAACACTATTCTGTATCCGTCTATGGGGTATTCAGTCTAAGTCAAATGTTTCACAGCTCTAGTGAGGGTGGCTTGCTCTGGGCAAGACATGATTTTCAGGAATAAGAACGATTGTAGGCAAAGGAGAAAATGCATGTGACCAAGATGGCCTACAAACCTGCTCTGTCAGGAGAGATGGAGCAAATCTCCATAAAATTATTGTGAGAGGCTTGTTGAAGGATACCGAAGTCATACAGTTTAAAGACCTTCCTACTAAACAATAAGGAAATGTAAGTAAAATGACCTCAAAAATCTCATCATCTCATCATTAAGTCGTTTTAAAAAAGACCAAATCTACGTTCTTCCTCAATTTAAGATCCACAACAGCTTCAAAGACGTGGTACAAAACAATTTAAGCTCTTCGGTCTCATTTAGAGTAAATAAATAAAGTAGCAGGTATTCTGTTTGTTCCTGAATGCAACAACAGTTTGTGTGGGTTTTTTTCACTTGGCTGGTTCCAGTCCCGGCCTGTCCACGTCCTTCTCTCTGTCGTCTCTTTGTCCGTCGAGAGCAGAGCTCTCTCCGAGGAACATAATCTTATTCATCCGTGGCCTCACGCTAACTCTACCCCTCATCTTTTCCTGAGCGTCCTCTGCTTTGAGTCCACAAACAGTTCATTATTTATTCCCTCTGTCACCTGTTGGGTGTGGGCGTGACGTAAAGTTTTGGCTCTGTGAAAGGTTTCGCAGTGTCGGCTTGCAGCTCTGTGGGGCTGTTCAGTGTCACAGTGGGAGCGCTCGGCACAACATGAAGAAAGTGTACAACCTAGTGAACATTTCTAAAGCAAAGGAGCAGGAGACAGTGCAGTCCATCTGTATCAAGGTACCACAGCTTCTGCTTCTTCTTCTTCGTCTTCTCAGGGAGGGCCAGGGCTTCAATTAGGATAGATTCATAAGCTGTTTGAGTGTTTGTTGTTTTATATATATATATATATATATATATATATATATATATATATATATATATATATATCTCAGAGTTATTCTGTGTCTGAAATGGATTCATGTAAAATTATTGTTTCACTTTGCGGTATTTTGAGTTAAAGAATCTCCAGTTCTTTTACAGTAGCTGGCCTGAATTCAAGCATTTCTTTATTTCTGGATCATTAGGTTAACTTTCAAGCTGCTCCAAGTCGCAGCTTAATGTCTTTCTGTGCTAAAGATTAAGCGGTAGCTCAACAAGAGTCCAGTGTTTTCAGGGGATATTAATGGGCGAGATATTCAGGAGAACATGTGTCTTCCTGCAGCATGTCTAAGGAACTCTCTTTAACTTTGATTTTAGCTCAGCAGCGAAGAAGTTTAATTCAGATTTTACACCATGCATGAAATAAATCCTTTTCATTCATGCATGGTGTAAATTTTGTAACTCTGCTGTGTGTTTTTTGTTTGTTTTTTTCAATTTGAGGACAACATCAGAAGAGGGTAAGCCATGCTTTTATATTTAAAATAAATTTGACAGTGCTCTTCATGATTACACATGTCTTACAGCAGATTATCACCAGGCAGTTCTTCACATTTAATGGCAGCCCTGGTTCTCTTGCATGTTTTGGGAGTTAAAATCATCCAGTCTTGTTTATCTTTTGTCTTGCTTCAACTGCAGACATGGGAAAATGTATTCAAACTTTGAATATTACTTATGCTCCCATGGTTTTGTCACATTGCTATTTTAGGTTTAGACCTGAACCAAATATCTGGTGAAGCTTTTAGATGCTTCTCTGACACTGTTTTCCAAAACTGAGATGTCACAATAAGAATTATTTAAAAACTTAAGAGGTTTTATCAAAAATTGACCAAGCTGCAGGGCATGAAGTCAAAGATCTCTATGATCTCGTTTTCTTATGAGCAGACATGGATTAATGCTCGGGGAGGAGGATAGAGTGTTCAGGTACACTGAGAATAAAATACTGAGAAGCCAGATGATGGGAAATCATGAAGAGGTTCTAAGAATCACAAAGAACATGATTTAGAATAATACAGAAGGTGAGAAGGGTTCACAAATATCACAAAGAGATTGTGGGAAAACGCAAACAATAGAGAGGAGTAAGAGGAGCGAGATCAGGAAGACTTCACTGTACTAAAAATAACTCATGAACAAAATGCATTTATATCTGGAAGGAAAACTCACATCATAGATTTGCACTGTAGCTGTTCAGGTCTTGTTTTTGAAGCAGGTTTTCTCTCTGCTTCAGTCTCCTCTTGGAGAAATGTGAATCCTTAACTCATGTTACTTTCGAGTTGATTTTTAGGTCGAACACTGTTGTTGTTTTTTTACGTAATTTCTGAAGTATTTCGCTTTGTCACAGAGAAAATGCTAATTCCTTCTGACTGCAGAGTCTCCAGCTGAACTCCACAGTAATTCTCTAAAACATGTGACCCTGGTTTAGTTTTGTAAGGTACCTGAGTGAAGTTGCCCCCCCCCACCCTCTTCAAATCAGACATAATTGGTGTCAAACGTTTGTGCTGGTTTGTGCAGCAAAAATTTTCGTTTGTGCTGCTATCATTTCAAAGATATAAAGAAACGTTTCTAGAGGTCATCAAAGGTCAACCAGGCCCCCCCCCCCACACACACACACACACCGTCTTCCAATC
>CAEFZX010024530.1:0-26558 GCA_903066825.1 Alfaro cultratus
CTTCTTTGTAAAACTAATATAAAGTATAACTTCACAAGATGCTTATCATTCTACGTTTTATTTTTGTAATTACATTTTGTGAGGCATTCTCATAAATTACTTCATACTGTAGGATTTGGTTTTCTGTGTTTATTTAGTTCCTGTCTCGTCTGCCCTTCATTGTTCCCAGCTGTGTCTCGTGTTCCCTGATTACCCCCTGTGTGTTTAATCCCACCTGTGTCTGTGTTTCCCTGTCACATCCTGGTCTTGTGTCTGTCGTTAGTTCCCGTCTGCCTTGTTCTATTCGTGTTCTGTGATTATCAGTTGCTACCGGTGTCAGAGCTCCTTCTCCTTGCTCACCTGTGCTGCCTTTACCTTGTACTCTTTTTGGATTTCATTAAAACCATATTTTATTCCACATGAGTTCACCTCGCCTCCATCCTCCACCAAACAAACACAATTTCATGACACATTCTCCTCATATACGACTCAGTTTTAGTTTTATGCTTATTCTGGTAATATAAGTTTTTCTTCTTGTATTATTTCGACTTTTTCTCATATGACTATTTCCGTAAAACTGATTGTATTTTCAAAATATGATCTTATTCTTGTAGGTCTTTGTTTCTAGGAATATTATGAATATTCTCGAAATGATTTTTTTTTTCTTAGCCTTCGTCCTAGATGAGGAATACAATACATTTATTTAGGAATTTCAGCTTTTTTCTGAAATGTCTAATACCATGTGTAAACAAGGAGATGTCAGTACTACATCGATTTTTCTGAAAGGACTCGAATGTTTTGCAATTGAATCATTTTTGTATATATTTTGCTTCTATGCTTAACTGTTTGAATCACAATGAGATTGTTTCTTAATGGCTTAGAATTGAAAGGTATCTGATTACTTTTAATCTCATTACTATTAACTCCCCCAACTATATTTGTTTGAAAAAAATAATTCAGTTCCCTTCAGTTTATGTACATTAAAAAGTAAATTTAATCTTATAGGCAGATTCCAAGTTGATTCTGGTTATCTAACAATGTACTGAAGTTCAGTTTATTCATATTGTTTAAAAAGTTATCGTTGTGATAAAACCCAGCAGATTGCATGGAGTCATTGACATTCTCTCCTCCTGGACGACATAGTAGCAACAGCCCACCCACCTACTGAGCCTGTCAGAAACGCTCTGCATATCAATGCTGTTTTGTGTGATTTCCAACAATTAATCTGATTATTCTCATACTCCAAAATCCTAATAAACAAATAGTTGCATTCGATTTAAAAATATTTGCTACAAATAGTTGTTTTGTAAAGTGGTTCAAAACATTATTTGCTATTTATTATTTATGATCTACTACAACTAAAATTCATCCCAGCAGCCTTGAAAGCCCAAACAGTGCAGAAATTCAACGTTACCATTCACAACGTGTATTTCTGTTTGCTGATTGGCCTGGACAAAATTGACGTGTCAAGGGGAGGAAGTCCAGACTGTGCTGGAAGCAAGATATTTTTTCGGGCAGAATTGCCCAGGAAGGCGATGTTCAGGCTACTTCCATGTACGAGTTTGTTAGAAATCAATCTTGCATGTTGCTGGACTGTAAATGTAGACAGTCATCTCTAAATTTGCACTCTGTCTCAGAAGGTAACGTAAACAGCTATGTTTCCGTTGACCATATAATTGTTCAATTTGGAATTGCAAAATTAAATTTGCCTAATGGAAATGCCAATTTTGCAAAAAAACTGACGTTTTTGTGCTACTTAGTAGCGCCAAAGGTGAGTATACAACAAAAGAAGTGCTCAAGTATGTAAAGCATATGATATGTATGCATTATACAAATACTAAAAACACAGGAATGCATACTTTGATTTGACGATAATATAAAAATCATTGAATTAGATTATTAAAGCTAAAATGTGCAGCAACAGTGATCAACACAAACATACTGACAGCAACTCCTGCTATCCCTCAGTCGGCTTCTATGGTGCAAGCAAAACAAAAAAAAACAACCACACTTTCATACCCGCTCAGTAATGCATGCTTTAAGGGCCCCTCCTCTCCTTCTCCATCATTAATGCCCACCTGATGTCTGATGCTCTGCGAATGATCAGTCCCTGGGCTTCTGAGGCTTCATATGTGTCTGCTTAGTAGGGATGCTGATTCACACTCACACCCAGTGATTGACATTTTACTGAGGCTAATGAAGGAGACATCTCAGTGGCACCGGGCTAATAAACCCATTGACAGCAGTAGCTGAATGAGTTATTTAACACCTTTGATCTTTCCAACGAGAGCCAACAGCCTTTTGAGCGCACTCTTAAGTTCAGTTTGAACTCTTAACATTTCCAGCTTCCTAAAAACATTGAGTTTCAGGAAATATCAGCTGAATTAACAATTATGGCTTGTTGTGTTACGTCAAAATCACAGAGCTCAATTTGCCGAGCACTGTTGTAGCATTACAGATCAGAGATGTGGGTAATCTGTGATGTCAGTCATTGGCAAACTGTCAGATGTTTGCAGTCCTTGACTGTACAGCTACAACAATGCCATGTTGCTATCTAGGTTTAAAATGAGGACACAGGGGCTATCTCAAGCACTTTGTTGCATTTCTCAGGGGCATTGGGACAAGAAATTTGTTGGCCAATCAAACTGAATGATATAGTGAAAAACACATCAGGAATGTTTTTTTTTCCTATAGCATAATGTCTTCCAAAGCCATTCAAACAAATGCAGGTAGGCAACACAACCGGATAACCTAGCTCCTAGTCCTCAGCTCTGTTAGTATATTGTGGGTTTTCAAAAGCCCTCTCAGGCTCAGTGCCATATCAAATCTCTCACACTGATTTACATAATAATCCCTAATATCATGGCTACCTCTACTCTGATTTTTCAGCAACTGTTAGGTCATTCATAATCCCACTGAATCCCCATAATCAATACCTTCACTTGACACACTCTAAAGACCAGTTGGATTCACCCCTAACACCGGGCCACATAAAACTAGACCAAGTCTTTTATTACTGCAAAGGGCCTCTATCTTTCTGTCTATCCTGCAAACACTGAGGCCCAACCCACACCGCTGGAGTCCAATTTTCACAGCCCAAACAGATTTCTACATGACACAGGATCGGACACAGCATTCCCTCTTTGGACCATTGGACTCACAAGACCATGTAGCGGAAACCCGGCCAGCAGCTTTAATTTTTGTTGTAATTCCCCAAAGCAGATGTGTTTTACTTGTCCACCATGTCTCACTTCCTGTCAGTTTGCTGTGAAACTCCAACCAAGATAGACATCTTGGTCAGTCAGAGAAGTAGTCACAGGGAATAGCTAGTGGTCTGTGAGATCCCATTGACTTTAACATGTTATAATTGCTGCGCACATCATCCCACCTAATTTTCTATTGTATCGGATGCCAAAACAGATCCGGGTTGTTTTGGGCCTTAAACTGCTCTGCCTGAGTCCTGTCCCAACATTAATGTGTAAATCATCAGAACGCAAGGACTGTAAATATTTCCCTGTTATCACAAACTGCTAACAGTTTCATTTAGTTCTATAATTTTCATGAGGTCCTTTAACCAAACACTTGCCAAAGACTTAAAGTTTCCCAAACATTCTCCATTTAGTCACATTTGTTCCCAAGTAAAAAGTGCTTTCAGACATGCAACCGTTTGTTGCAGTGACAACAGATTTAGAGACATAAATTCTTCTTGAACATTGACAACATACATGTGAATCAGAGATGGACAACGTTTTTTTTTTTAACAAGAAAAGGTTGACGATAAAGAGAGCATGAGAGAGGCAGAAGGATGAAGAGTCATGAAATAGAAGAGGGAGAAGGATGTGAGGAAGGGAGGCCAGATCAAAGCTGTTTTTCTCACTTTGTGCAGCTCTTGATTTCTACCAGCAGGAGGTTGTGTGATGAAAGCTGCTTCATCCTCAATCAAAGCTCTCCAGCTTTAGTGTCATTGAGGGAGATTCACTGTCCCTCCCTGTGCTGGATACTGTACATCCCAACCACGGTGCCAGCACACCCGGACTGCTCTGGAGACGGGGGGTGAGCTTCCATGTCCTTACATCCTCAAGTTTTGCAATCTGCTATTTCTTGAATTTTATCTCTTCAATATTTACCCTTTCTTGTCTTTCAGTCCTTTCTCTTTTAATTTATCATAAAATCAATGTTCTTCTTTTTTTTCTTCTTACCAGGAGTACTTTTTGTCTTCCAAGGACTTTCTTTGCAGCCTGACAGTTCCAGAACAGCGGAGGTGGGAGTGTTTGTTATAAAACTTAAGTGTGAGTGTGTATGGGTTTGGAAAGGGGGAGGGATGATTAAAGCTACTTTTACTTGTATGCTCCACTGAACCACTCTTTATTTCTCTTTCTCCATCTTCCACACATTTTTATTCGCTCTTACTTTTTCTCTTCATACCACATGGTGCAGCAGGCCTTGAAACAGATGAGCTTTTTTTCCACGTTTTCTTTAAAAAAGATCAAGTCAGGGCGTCGAGAAAAAGAGTGGACTCTAATAAGCTGCCTACATATCACAGTGGAGGTTGAGGTTTGTGCTGCACTGGCAGAATGATTAAAAGTTACCTGAGCCAAATGAAACGCCGCGCTGCCCCGGGTTCAGCCCTGCTGAATGTGAGGCGGCCTTTTTCTCTAAGCCAGCGGAGTTTAATTAAAACACAGTCAAATGAGATTTTGTCACAATAAGAAATGATAATGGTTTGGCTAACTGATGGAGCCTTATCTGTTCTCATTAGCCACTCCCTAGATAGCAATCTTGTAATGGAGGAGTCCATCGCTTCATCTCATTTTGGGAGGACTGAAGAGGAGAGGAGACGAAAGGAAAGCGGTGGTGAACAGGAAGTGGAAAACAGGAACTAATGCGATTAGGGAAGTGCTAACGCTTTGAGAGTCATCATCCCTGGAGGCAAACAGTAAGAGCATCATCACTCAGGTTCTGTAAATGATAAATCACCAAACCTCCGGTTGTGATCATACACTTAGCTTGACACAGTCATTGTTCAAGAATCATTGTCCAGCCCAGGGATCCCTAAACCTCATCGTGCCATCACCACCCCAAACAACAAAATACTGTACCTAAAGAAAAATTACTGTTTAGAATGTTTTTCTCACTTTTATTAATTATAGAATAATCTTTACATTTGTTTAGCATAGCTGCCTCATACCTCTAGATTTTTAGTTGACCACGAGTTCTTAGGATTTTTAGCAGCAACTCTCTCGGACGGTTCCTTCTGTCTTATACTTGACAGAATTTTTTCCATTTTGAGCTTGCTGGCTATGCTAGCTTCAGGAGCGTGGCAGCTTGATAAATATGACTATCAGTCCGAAACATAAGCATGGAAAATAACATTGCAATAAGTTACTTTGATTTACATTTTATAATATAAATGATAAAGTATAAGTCAAGCACTGTGAATACTTTCCTGATGTATTCTATGTATGCTATGTTTAGTAGATTTGCCACCTTGACCAGAACAGCTACAGTATCTCAGGTTCTGGTGGAGAGAAAATATACAGTCTAACTGTTGAAAATAGTTTTTTTGACACCTGAAGGATCTTGGTGTAAAAACTAAGTCTGCAGTTTTTATGGTATATTGAATTGGTTTCAAAGAGGAAAAAATGTGATATTCCATACTAAAACAAAAAGAGCTAAACAAGAGACTGACCTGACTGTAATCTGTGTGAACAGTTTATGTATGAACACATTTTTGGAACCTACACCTTAGTTTTTGTGGTTACCTTTCTGTCTGTATCTCTAAACCAGAGGTAAACAACCTTTACCTATTCTTGGTGTGGGAGTGTGACATCTGGTGAGGGGAGCAGACAAACTATTTAAGCTGTTTTTTTGTGAAACATTTACATAAATGCTGATGTTTGCTGTCTGAGATGCCTGTAAACTAAATTGAACATCAAATATAGCCATGCTACAACTTTCGGCATAATCATACAAGGTCATTAGATCATATTTAATAATAAAT
The DNA here is from genome assembly GCA_903066825.1 of Alfaro cultratus. NCBI lineage: Eukaryota > Metazoa > Chordata > Actinopteri > Cyprinodontiformes > Poeciliidae > Alfaro > Alfaro cultratus. The sequence continues at coordinate 5,981 of CAEFZX010024530.1, forward strand.
ACTTTAGGGTACTATAGAGGAGTGCTTGTAAGAAGGTCAAAATGTGACAACGCTATTACAAAATACATGTAGGTCTCTGGGTGGATCAGTTGGTAGAGAACCTGCACCATGTACAGAGGCTACAACCCTCGAAACAATTTATTGAAGAATATATTCAACGTAACAGATGAGAGCGAAGGTGAAAAGCTTCTGATTTTATTTAACAGCTGTGCTTCTTATTGCAGGCTTATTGAGGTTTTCTTCTTCTGTCACATAATTGAAAGCTCTGTTAAATTTCTATTTCTTGGTACAGAAAAAACCCCACAAACTATCAAACATGTCAAGCTAAGGTTTTAGGGTGTGGTGAGGTATATGCTGGGATGCTTCACTGAAAGCACTCACACAAACAGATCTAGGCATCACAAGGTCTGTGCAGGCAAACCGCCACATTGGAACAAAACACTTAGAGCCTTGAAAGTGCACTTGGGATTAGTGTTTGGATTTCTGCTCATTGACAGCATGGCTCTGCATGAACACATGGAGGGATACTTATGCCTGAGACATTGGGTGAATATGTGAAGGATAAGGAGACATCAGACTGCTAAGAAACCAAGAGAAGAAAGAAACATGGAAAAAGATGCATTTTTGAGGCCAGAGGAAGAGAACATTTATTAAAAAAAACAGCTGGATAGTCTGTCATGTATAGGGTGCCATTTGTAAAGTTACACAGGAAAAATAATTACCACAATATTCAGGTTTATTTAGTCAATTAAAGTCTGTCATACTTTCACCATGCTGTTTATACATTTATAAATGTTGTTTAGTTCCAAAATACATTTTTAGTCTAAATGTTTAGCTCCAAATTAAACATATAGTTTGTTAAAAATATATTTAGTTCCAAAGCAAATGTTTATTTTCCAAACTGAATTCGTAGGGTTAGGGTCAACATTGACTTCAAGGCCATTTATTTATTTATTTATTTATTTTTGTGAAAGTGTGAATGTTGAACATAGCTGGCTTATGCTAACCACTTAGCATGTAGCAAACCTGTTCTTCAGTATGAAATAAAATAAATAAAACACTGTACAAATGTTATTGTAATTATTCATATTATTACCATAACCACCTTAGACTTTAGTCTCTGAAAGAGGTTCAGTGAAGGCTGGTCAGTTTGTTAAAGAACTCAAAATGTGGACGAATCGTCCAACAAACTGCACTACAATTAGAGATCTCTATTACAGAAGTAATTTAGATGGAAATGAAGAATTCTGTAATATTATTTTAATTCAGTTTTAGAGATTTATTTATTTATTTTTACTTTTTCATTTTTAGTTTTGGGTTCTCTATGGGAATTTGTATTCCTAAAGAAAAAGGTTACCAAGGCAATAGCCTGAGGTTAAGATCTTCAAAAGTCTGGTTAGATTTTAGTTTCAAAGGTGTGTGTGTAGGTGTGTGTGTGCCAGTGAATATGTCTTCCTAGTCTATGCCTGTGTGTGCTTTTCGGTCTTTGCTTTTAGATATGTGTTGTTGTGGGAAGTCATTTTGTCCTTTTTGCTTTTAAATGGGTTTCTGACTCTAATAGAAATAACATTTCATCATAATTGCATACAATCTTCATTGTAAACAAAACACTGAATAGGAGTTTGATGTTCAAAAAGTGGCCCACGTACTGTATGAAAGTACAAGCATTTATAAATATAATTTGTCCAAGTGTGTGATAATTTGCGTAAACATGAGCATATGCGCAGCATGTGCTTCAGTTTTCCCTGGTTTTCCGCTTTTCACCTGAATGTGTTTGCGCAGCTGATAAGAATAAGAATAGAGAATCTGCACAAAGAGAAGATTGCAGACATACAAAGGTCTCTTGTTTGGTCTTATTTTACATACTCATATTCTGAGACACCTCCATCACAACTGAGACAATCATTTTGCTTTGTACCCACCTCAATATGAAATCACATTTTTCTAAGTATGCTTCAAAAGGACCTGGGGGGGCAGGAGGAGGGAGCATCTGGGAGGGGAGTGAGAGGAGAACACAGGGAGGGAAAATAAAAATAATTGTTAGAATTTTCTCTATCATTACGGGATTTTCATACAAAAAAAGAAAAAATACTATTATGGTGTTTGCTGCATGATTACATGTTGTGGAGTGTGAGTGTCTGTGTGTTCGCGCAGATGTGTGATATGTGTCGTTCTTTAGACGAGGTAATTAGCAGCAATTACAATGTGACTGTAACAGCTCTGCTGCTGAATGGGACGCAGGAGAAGATGATCCGTGCTCTGTCCTCTGATTTGTGTTTTGTATCACGACTACAAGGAGCCCCGCCACGCCGGCCCCGCCACGCCGGCCCCGCCACGCCCCGCCAGTTTGGCCCCGCCACACCGGCCCCGCCACGCCGGCCCCGCCAGGCCGGCTCCGCCACGTTGGCCCCGCCAGTTTGGCCCCGCCACGCCGGCCCCGCCACGCCGGCCCCGCCAAGCCGGCCCCGCCAAGCTGGCCCCGCCAGGCCGGCTCCGTCACTCCGGCCCTGAGCTTCAAAAACAGCCACAAACCGTAAACAGGAGGATTGTGAACAGGAAATTAGATTTTGCAGTATGTTAAGAGCATTGTAAGAAAACGGAACAAAATAAAATTTTGAGAATAAAGTCTTATGGGAATAAAGTCAAAATGATATGAAAATAAAGTCATAATATTCCAAGAATAAAGTTTTAATATTACAACAATAAAGTTGTACATCTCCAGAACCCATAATGTTGTTGTGTCATTTAAAGAGTTATAAATGAAAAATAAAAACAAAAAGGTTGTACGAGAATAACGTCATAATATTATGAGAATAAAAATTATCGTGCAATACTATAACTTTATTCTCATAATTTTATTTATTTATTTATTTTCTTAGCATGGCTCTGATACTCTGTATTGACAGTCTCAACAAATATATAAAAACATATTTTTGTAAAAGTTATATACTGTAGCTTTAAATGTAATTGAACATGTGTTCTTTAAACTTGTATTCATCTCAAATCATGATTAAATGTGTAACTAAACTTAAAAAGTTTAGAAAATTTATTCTAAAATTGCACTTCTGTATTGTACAGTTTCATTAAACTTAGCTATACACATCAGTCTTACTTTACTATAATTGTCCAGAATAAACACTTTAGAAGTAGGCAAGGATAGAAAGTTCAATATTTGGGCAAATCCATGATAAACACTGATTGAAAATGTCATCAAATCACAGTTTGGAGTTTGTAGAAACTTTTTTTATATTAAAGTAAACAAAACCAGGGTATTCTCTGCTTAAATATCATCATTCCCTAAACCATGTATCATCATGTCTGAATGTATGATGACATCTCTTTTACATCCATGTCCTTTTAAATCAAAAAAACGTAGAAATGAACTCCTAGATGTAAACAATCGACATTTCTTTGTTTTCCTGCACCATCTTCGCCTGTGGAACTGAGAAGCTGGAAGAATAAAGTCTTTCATGAAGTTTCTCTGTAAACTCAGAGAAAACCTTGTTGTCTGTGCTGATAACTAGTTCAGTACAGTTGAACAAAACTGACTGAGACAAGATCTGACAATAGACACAACAGCAGACTGAAATACTGTGTAATGACTATTGATTTGCATGAAGAGCAATTTGAAGCATTGCTTGGTGTTTCATTATTTTTTCTTCACAAGAAGAAATTTTGCTAATCAATGTGAAACAATATGTTTGCTGTCATACAAGATTAGCTATCAGCATATGTGAAGGAAATAAAATAACTATATTTTATTTTGGATTGCTTCTATCTGTAAGACATTTGGTTCATTGTAATTAGAAAAACAGGAATAGCATTTTAACAACAAAAATAAAGAACATTTATCTCCTTTATAAACTCCATGATTCCATCAAATGGTTTTTCAGCATTATAATGTAAACAAGCAGTTTCTAACTGATCATTTGGGATTATCAATTATATTACATAATTCTCAACTATATGAAAAAATTGCACCACATAAAAATACTTATTTCAATATTGACCCGTTTTCTAACTATGACTTACATAGTATCAGACCCACAGCAGAAAAATACAATTATGAGATTAAAGTTCTTTTAAATCATGTTATTATGAGAATAGTATTATGAAAATAAAGCCGTATAAGAATAAAATTATAATTTTGCAACAAATTCGTAGTATGACAATAAAGTCATAATATTACGACCCTATTTATGACAACTCTCATATTATTACGGCTTTATTCTTGCATTATTTCAACTTCATCCTTGTAATTTTATAACTTTGTTTTCGACTTTATTCTCATAACAATTTGACTATGTGATAATGATTTTATTTATATGTATATATATATATATATATCATCATTTCTCTGTATGTCCCTAATACTCTGTTGTCTCTAAGACTTTTATTTGTATTGAAAAACCAGGCAGGGAAGGAAAGAACACACTGATGAATTATTATTGATCATAATTTATCTTTTTTTTTGCCCACAGCAGAACTGCAGAATTTCAGTGAAGACCTTCGTCTTGATTCCTCGCCTGTTTGCAACTGATGGGAGATAATCCAGTGATCACAGGACCAGTGCATGTTTAGCTCTCTCCTGCTGAAGCCCCTGGTGAACAGTGCAACATGTAATCCTGACAGGACATCTCTGGAGTTTAGACGTGTCCATGAGTGATTATTGAAACTGCATTCAGTTTGCTATCAAAGCAAAGAGCTTCACTGTTATGTTCTCTACTGCAGGTTTCAAACACAGTTAATCCACAGCCACGAATAAGGTCCAAAAAACAAACTAAAATGTACAATTAGGGCCGTTAAGGCAAGATTAATTTTTACCAAAATCTAAACCCTCAACAGGTTCATCACCATTTGAGAACAAAGACAGTCTCCGTCATTGTGATGTATAAATTCATTCCTTGCACCTTTTTAGTTTTTTCCTCCTTATGCATCAGGGGAAAGAAACATCAACAACAAAAAGCACATTTCGTGATGAAAGGCATTTTTTCCCCAAAGCATGTCTTTATACTTTTCAACAGCTTGCAGAGAAATTCTGCAAACGGCTCTGCATTTGAAATGTGTTTGCTGAATAAATAATATATCACAAACATCAGCGTTCATAAGTAATGGACCACTGAGGGTTACAGCAGCTCTTCTGATGAGTTGCTGTTAATTTTCTTAACAAAAAAAAAAAAAAAGGAAAAATGGAGCATTGGAGTGCTCAATAGTGGTGAGATGAATATCAGATATTTTTTATGCTGATATTTTGAAACCAACGGTTTAGTTTATTGGCCTTTAAATCTTACAGGTGCCACAGGTTGTCCAGATCCAGTCCCTGAAAAACCTAAGTGGACTTTTTTAATACTCTTGGATGTAGACAAGGATATGGTAATATCTAAATCCAGTTTTGTGCAGATGAATTCTTCCCAACGCCGTGTATTTCCCAAACATCTGGCTCAGCAGCACTGAGGGTGGAGTCAACTAAAAGTGGAGTAATAAGACAAAAACGGAAGAGCTAACATCAAAAACAGAACAAGAACAAGCTTTTATTTGACTGCGGCGCTTTGAGCATCTGCTCAGGTATCGAAGCCAATTACTACTGTTGGTTAATAACTACAACATAAAGATAATTGTCTTTCTTTACCGGTGATAAGATGCTCTGATAAATTGTTGACATGAAAGTAATCCTGCTTTAAAGCTGCCTCGGCTTTCCACAGCTGGCGGAGTAACGCACTACAGTAAACACAAGATGTTCATGCATACATTTCAAATGTGAGGCTTTATCTCGAAGATGAGAGTGTAATTACTTTTAATGAGGGACGTAAATTAAGTCGTAAATTGATTGTGGCCCTACAGTTGAGACTGCAGAATGCCAGGACTGAATCCCAAACACTGTCTTTCTGGATGTTTGTTGTTCAATTCAAAACAGCATTAAAACATAAATTAGACCCTGATATCCTAATCCACTTTGAGGAAAATACACCTACTGGTCAATTTATTGGAGATTTTAAACACAAATTGCAAATAGCCCAATTACACAACAGGAGTTCAATGCATTTAGGCATCTGGCCAAATGCAATCCTTTCTTCTGATGCTCGTTCTAAACAAGCATCAGAAGAAAGGAGATCTCAGGTTTACAAAGAGACTGAGCTGAGTGTTAGTTGTGTGGACAAACATGTTATGTTGAAATCAGAGGTTTGAGAAGATAGAAAATGTAATAACCACTTTCTACAACCAACACATGTGGAAAACCGTCTCTCAGTGCCCAATATGCCAAACCTTACAGCTGATGGCTGCAGCAGCAGCCCAAACGCCCTGCACCACACTCTGCCTCTCTGAATGCTCCCACATCCTTCATCTGAAGCTGAGCGGTTACAGTCACGTGATTGTGAACCTTTTGTTTTCACACACACCTTTCATACAACGCCGCAGACCGCCGCTTCAGAATACGTCACACCCCTAGCTGCCACGGATCACACAAATCAAGAGCGCCACACTTTTCAGAAGGCAGCCTCACCTGTGGACAACGTTGCAGTTTAAAGGTGTTTTTAACCATTTCACAGTATTATTGTTATTGTGATAGTAGCTATTCAGAGAAGAACCGTACAAATGTACAACATTTTTCACTATGATAAAATGTAATTTCAAACTAATTTTTCAAGCATGACACTCTGGTAATGTCCTCATTCACAGATATCAGCCCAAAACAGATCCTTTGGAATGTGGTGGGAAGGGGAGTTGTGTCATAAAGGCACTACCAACATATTTGTAGCATCTGGGTGATGCCATCATGTGAATATGGATTGAAAACCTGGTACTGGTAAGATGTGCTCTCAGCTCGGTAAATGATGGTGGGATAGCAGGGAAACTGGCTGGGGTTGTCCCGTCAGACCATCAGTTCCCGAAACCACACAAAAAAAATCTTCCAGTAGCACACGTGGGATCTGTGTGACAGTTAGATTACAAAACTTGTAAGGTCCAAATAACTACATCTCTTAAAACTGCAGGAAGTATATCCTCCACTTCCACCTTTTACCTACATTCAAAAAATATTTCTACTAAAAAGAACTGGTGTCATGAAGTGGTGGGTGAGGTGGTGAGGCAGATGCTGGTAACCCAGGTAAGATGTGGAAAAATGGTGGTTTTAATGATCAAAACACAGTTAACAGTCCAAAATCCGAGGCAGCACTGTTGAGCTAAATCCAGGGCTCGACACAGGTAGTGCAAGGCATACGCATGGACAGCAACAGAATGACATTAGACGACAAACAACTGACAAAGACCCGACAAGAAACAAAAGACAACGGAGGGACTAAATACACGGGGAGGCAATCAGGGAAACGAGACACACCTGGGAGTAATCAAGGGCGGACGGGACAACAGGGAGACTCAGAGACACAGAAAACTCAAAAATAAACACTGAAAAACACAGAACATGACAACTGGGAAAAAAACAACAACAATGCCTTACCAGCCTCGTTTTTACTCTCACTATTTCTTTTTGCACGATAAGCTACAACAACAATGGATCTCTTGGTGGGTTTTTTTCTAAATCTCTGCCTAACTTTATTTAGCCCGTGTTACCAAGAGACTACTGTGCTAAAAAGCTAAATGAAAAATCTCAAATGACGCCAAGGTAAATCTATCTATAACCTTACAGAAAACCTCGGCATAGTCAGTGCGCACGTTCCTTTTGTTTGTATTTTGATTAGTAACTAATTTTCAAGACTGTTCCCATCTCTTAGCAACGCAAATATCGATTTGTGCAAATGCTGTATGTCAGATCGGCCCAGACGACCGAATAAAGGCTGGATGAAAGGAAAAAACAGTCAACAGTCATTCTTACAATACAACAGGAAAGACTAAGTTCTGCCTGGTTTCCACTACTGCAGCAAGAAATGCAGCTTTGAGTAAAAAAGCATATGTTCACCTTTCTATCTGGCAGCTGATGCTTGAGTCTATGATCCATATTCTGACATGGATATGTCAGTCCACACAGATTCTCTAAACATGCTAATAAACTGAGTTTGTCAATTGTCCGTTGAACGTTTTAAGATGCATTGTTTTATTTCTACAGTTAAAAGTCCAGAGGAAGCTGCAGAAGGAGGGGCCTGCCTGTTTTGGTTCAGTGTGGCTCTCTTCATTTGTTGGTTTAAAAATGGAAGAGGGAAAGCCATCCGTTTGGGAAGAGCTGCTGACTGATGTTATTAAGGTAACAGTGTTTTGAAGAGTACAGTTGGTATGAAAACAACATTGAGTCTACAGCTGCTGACTGCAGGCTAACTAATGGAGCGGATAACCTGATTAAATAACCTCTGAATATCAGCTTGTTAAACTTTAGAAAGAGCAGAATGTCCCTTCGATTAAAGGATCCATAGGAATCACAAAACCTCTTCTGGTTCACTCTTCTTTCTTGTATTATAAATATTATTGTTATTTTTATTGTAATTTTCCAGACTTAAGAATTTTGTAATTTCTACACAGCTTTAAAGCAACTGATTTTATTCAGAAATAAACTAAAAACATTACACCTGATGACAGCAGAATGGCACCAGACAATTCACATCTCATAGCTACTTTTAATAATGATAATAATAAAGTGTTTTCCTAAAAACTCAGACAATTTACAGGAATCAAGTAAAATTAAAAACAGAGCACTAAGTGCATCAAAGAATCATAAAAGTATAATTCTTACACAAATAACACCTAAAAAGTTAAACAGAATAACAAATAATGATAAAACAGGACAATAGTCATATATTAAAAGCTGTTCTGAAAATGAGTTTTTTTAATATGCATTTTGTGCACAATTTTATACACATTTCCCAAACACTTCCACTAGAAGAATGCATAAAATACAATGAGCCATACATATTAGTCCAACTTGAAAAAATCAAAGGTATTTCTTTGGATCAAATAAGGAACCATGTTTTAAAAAGCTCCATTTGAAACCTTTGCGAACCCCAAAACAAAACAATACCCTGAAAACCTGCGGTGTTGTAAAGGTTTTAAATCTGTGGCGAATGTTCACTGCAGTTTCAGATGCTTCTGAGAAAAAAAAAAAAATTATAATAAATTATGAACTATCCTTCATGGATTCATGTTGAATAATTGACAGCAGTGAATATTGTTGTCGTTCATCTGCAGAATTCTCAGATGGTTTGGGATGTAAATACCAGAACAGGGCAGCACTGATCCCTGAATGCTTTGGCTTTACCTGAAGCCTTGATGTCGTTTCCCTGATTTTACAGGAGGATATGCAAAAGACTCCATCATCATGTTGAAACAGTATTATGTAAAAATGAGAGAATGAAAAAAAAATTGTACTTAGGAAAAACGTATATTTTAGATGCTATATAAGCAAAATCCACAGGAATAATATAATAGTGCTAACTGACAAATTGATTGGATTCTAATAAGAACTGATTAATTTCATGAAAAGCCAGAAAAATGTCAAATTATCACACAGTAATGATCAAATCTAATTAATATTTAGATGTGTATTGATGATTTTGATGATGGCGCTCAACAAAATAATGCAATCTCAGTTAGTAAATTTTTATTTTGTTTTTACAATGTAAAGCACTTTGAACTTCCTTATTGCTGACATTTGCTCTACAAATGAACTTGATTGGTAGATTTGTAGAATTTTTAGGCCTTTGCAAAATATTCTGCTCATTTTTGGCCAACTAGCGAGCTACAACACCAAGATTCCCTTGCTATCTTTAATAGAAGAAGAACATTTTACCTTATGTGTGAAAGGTGTGATGAATGCACCTAATTATCATTTGTAACATATTTGAGCAGCTTTAACTGGGACAGAAATCTTTTTTTTATGCAAATGCAAACTGAAAAGTTTCTTTAATGAGTAAATTTGCTGTGGAGTGATGAACTGTTCTGTGCTCACCATCAGGCCTGAAAGAGACAAACTCCAGAGTTTCAGCCCTGGACGGCGGGAGCCTTTTCTTCCTAATTAATTCCCATTTTCATTCCGGATCTGATTGCAGGAAGAAAAGAGGGGAAGAGATGCGAGAGAGGCTGCCCTCTTCAAAACGCCTAATGAGCTTAATCGACCACACTCTACAATCTTTTTTAAACCCGTCTCTTCGCCCATGAATTAAACTATCACAAAACCCTGCTTGAACTTCTCTGGTTGCAGCTTAATCAGAGCAGATCGCTCTAATCCCGCAAGTCAACGAGAGACGGCGGGCGGAGTGATGCATCCTGGGATCCGCTTCTCCAGGAGGCGCCGATACGCGTTAACATGTGTGGCACGAGTTGTTGGGGGTTGGCGTTTGTTTTCACAGCCAAGAGATGCTGCATGCAGTTGGAGTAGCAGCACTGATTTTTCCTGTGTCCCCCGTGGGGGTGCAGTGTTTATCGTCTGTTTATGGCCCCTTCATTCCCCCCTCATAACCCCTCTCACCCACCACCCCACCGCCTCTGTTGCCCCCAGCTAGCTCTGTTCCAACAAACCAGGGCAGCACAGGTGGCTGATTGTTCACTTTTCTCGTTGCCTCTTTCTCTACATGTTCTTGTCTTTCTGAGCTTGTGTTTGAGATCTTTGCCTCAGTGATGCTTGCTGTGGAAATTTTTCTTAAACAAAGAGTGAGGAAAACTGTTCCATGACCCAAAGAACCAGAGAAAGAATATATTCTTAATGGGGATTTATTCGAAGACTCTACTGCGTTCGAAGTCTCTGCTCACAGATCGCAGTCAGGAGAAAGAGCCTCGAGCAGAACACAACTTACAGCTTTATAGGGAGAGATTCATTCCATTCACATAGTTTGAAATCTACTTGGTTACAGAACAGATAGCAAGCACACGTCTCTTCTTTCACTAGAGGAGTCAAACATGTCATGAGGGCACATAGAAGAAACAATTTAATAACTTTATTGTAACACCAAGGCCAGAGAAGTAGCTTCAGAAGACATTTTCATGAGTACATGCATTACACAAGAATCATTATACTGTTATACATTGTTTTACTCATAATCATATGGTAATCTTAAATTTTCCACTACACTCTTAAAAAGACAAAATGCAGAAAATAAAGAGCAAATATTAGAAAAACTTCTCGGTTTCCAGATGAACTCCTTGTTGAATTTTGTAAATCATACGTTCTATCAATTTAGATAGCCCTTGGGTAATTAGAATATACTTTAGTTAGTTTAGAACCAAAATCTGTAATAATTTCTTTATTTGTAATGGTTTAAATTACTTTGGTAACTTTTAGATCCTCCCTTTAATTTAAGAGATTAAGAAGACACCGGGGGGCGTGGTGGAGGTCTTCTGTTTGTCAAATGTCTGGTGTGATGGGATGTTTTGGTAAAATGATTTTTTTAACTTAATTGTCCAAATGTGATTCAAAAAGTGTGTTGAAGAAACAAACCACCTGTTGCCACCCACGGCCTTTCTTGGAAAATTTTAGTTTTGGAACTTAAAAGACTTCAGTGAATCACTGACATTTTGTCAGCCTGCGCGTGTGTGTTTCATATTGCTCTCTTCAAAAATGTTATGTTTGTGGTGGGCAGGATGAGTGGTTTATCTAAAATATATGAGTAACTAGAAGATAGACAGGCCAATTTACATATGAATGATACAAGAAAACTTAGCAATGATTTCTCTGACTAGGAAAGAAAAATTATATTCTTTTGAAAGTTTATTTTTTTAAAGGAGTGGTATTATGTATTTTCCAGTTAGTGTAGAACAATTAAGTAAGTCTGTTAACTTTAGTTGTAATGAAAATGTTGTAAATATCAAAAATTAACTTAAGATATATGACTTTGCAATGTTATGCCTTAATATCGACTTTTGTATGACTATATCAAATGTCAAATAGAAGCTAATGTGTCATTTTGATATTATATGTAACATTTAGTTCTAAAATACTTAAAACATTTATAGTTTCTGCTCTATTAGGATCAAGTTAGATGTAACAGTTTAAACATTTGTATGAATTTAATATAAACTCTAATTTAATAATCCCATCCCTTGGTACATGGAAATAAAAAAAACATTACATATATTGACATCAACAGGGAATATATGAATTAAATACATAAATACACATTAAGTTCATTTTTCATTAATAAATATAAAGCATTCTGTAAAATTCCTTACACCTGTAGATAACGAGGAGGTAGAAACCTCTGCTCTCAAACAAATACGTGAAATTTGCCCAGCCTCTTTAATGGCCCTCATAGCACATAATGGATCAAAATTACATACTACTGGTGTGGAAGGCAGCAATTACTTCTTAAACATTAACTTGGTTACCATGGTAACATGCCCTCCCACAGGTGGCACTGAAACACCAGTAGTTTGGGGGTTCAATCTTATGGCTGCATAATTAGTCAACACAAACTTTAAACCCCTCACTTAAACTTCGCTTTTCACAATAAAAGTGGACCAGAACCAGAGCAACACCAGGTCCGCTACCCTGGCAATGGGTCGGATTAGCCCTCATAGTATGGTATCTGACTGCCCACAAGTTGCTTACAAAATCTTATCTAACAGCCCAACTTGTTTTCTACATCTTGCTGGTACTGGACCTTCAGAGGAATGATCAGCACACAGCTTCAGTTACTACAGCTGGAAACATCAGGCTTTAAAGCAGGGTGTGGTGATGGACTCTGACCTGAACATTCAGAGACACATAAAGACAGTCACAAAGTCAGCCTTCTATCACCTGAAACACATCCCCAAGATTAAAGGACTAATGCCTCTTAAAGATCTAGAGAAACTCATCCATGCATTTATCTTTACTGCAGCAATGTCTTCACAGGTCTGTCCAACAAATCAATGGTTGCAGCTGATCCAGAATGCTGCTGCTGGCACTCTGACTAAAACCAGGAAGATAGAGAACATCATCCATTTGTGAAGTTCTTCCACTGAGAGAATAGACTTTAAAATATTAGTAGTTTAGAAATCACTGATTGGCTTAGCACCATAATACATTTAAGATATGCTGCTGTTGTATCAACCTTCCAGGTCTTCTGGTTCTGGTCTGCTCTGCATCCCCAAAACCAGAAGCAGCATTCAGCTTCACACATCTGGAGCAAACGTCCAGATTATACAACTATGCCAAACTAAAAGTCACTCAAATTTCCTTTCTTCCTCATTGTGATGCTCAGTTTGAACTTCAGCAAGTCGTCTTCATCAGGTATAGATGCCTAAATGCATTGAGTTAAAGCTTCAACTAGTTGATTCACTGTTTGTTTTTACAAGAAGCTGAACAGCTGTTTCCAGTCAAGTGGCCGCTGTGTGTTTGTCCCTAAGAATATATTAGCTTCAGTTGGTTTCCTTTAAAAACTCTTGTTGTTGTTCAGAAACCAATTAATTATTCAATGACTAACTCTGTCCTATAAATGATCCTCAGATGTGAAGGAGGACTGAAAGACTGCAGGTTTTGGTTGACTCACTGCCAACTTGTCTGATGTCTGAATGCTTGGTGTAAAAAGCGGAGCAGTCTGTAATTTCAGTAAACCCTGCCATGTCATCTAAAATTCGAGAAGAGTTGGACTTTGTTATAATGCGTTGAATGCAAATGCAAGGAATCCACTCTGCTCTGTATGGAAATGCGCTCTTTTTAATGGACACCCATAAAATTAAATGGATCCAGTTTATAAACCTGATTACTCTAGTTTTTTATGTTTGCCTCTTGGTTTACAATGCAAAGGGAGTGATAAAGAAGCAGAAATGGGGACACCAGATGGATCCCATGGAAACATTACCACAGTATCTCAGAATGGTTAAAAAAAAAAAAAAAAACCCAGATGGTTATCGCATTAAGATAGCTGTTATGTGAATAAAATTCAGTCAAATATTTGTATAGATACCTGCCTGCTATAGGTTTTCATAAAACTTGACCTTTTCCACATTTCTGACGTCCTTTTCCTTTCATTTCAGCTGATACATGCAATAGACTCAGACTTACTTTGTTGTCATTGCACAAAAACATGACAGTGAAAAATGTTGTAGCTTGCCCACCGGAGCACACAGAAGAAATACTGAGAAACTGTAAGTGTGGCGACTATAAATATACTTATACAAGTGTTACTGGTGAGGGTAAAAGAGTAATATAGATTTTTTTAAATATACTGTACTTTTAAAAGTACGGTATACAGTCCATTTAAGTCAATACAGAAACACCTTTTTAGAAACTTTCTGCCCATTTTTGCAAAACATAAGTTTTGATCCCCCACCTGAGCAGCTGACCTCTGCAGCTCCTCTTAGTCGGGTTGCAGTTAAACACTTTTCCTTTTTAGATGATGCATAATTAAACAACCAGTATGAATATGGCTGTCAGACAGAAGACAGTAAACTTCTTACCGGTATTGTATGCATAAATAATCATTTTAAACACAGAACCCTGAGGGACTCCAGAGTTAATACAAGGTCAGTAGAAAGTTTATATCCACATAGATTGTATCTATCTTGCATCAGAGGAATATCAAATACTTTGAAATCTCATACATGTTGATGAAGCCTGCTGTTTCATATGCATCTTTTGCATTTTCTGAACTTCTTCATGGTAATCATTGACATCCAAGTAAAGTCTCAAGTTAAATCTATAAGATCATTTCTGAAATCACATTATCTCTATATCTAGTTAAAACAAAAAAGCAGTTTACAGGTTGACATATTAAACTGATTTTGACAGAATTGTATAATAAATAGGATCAAACTAGCCTCGATGACTGGATTTATTTGATATATAATGCATTCCTGTGTATAAATATTTTGTCTCTAATGTCTCAAGATGTAGTTGTGAAATGGCAAATAGACTTATAATTGAATCAAAAACATATGCTCACATGGCTTTTATTTTATACTTTGTATGGCCTCTCATGTTGTAAATATGATCACATGATCAGGGATTTAATGCATTATTACCACTGTTGATCAACTTTTTGATGGTTTTCGTTTACATAAACCACAGAAGGCTGAAGTCACTAAGCCTTCACTTTAAAACTTTTACTTTTTGTTTTTTTTCTTCATTCTTTTGTGCTGCAAGTTATTTATAATGCCACCACGGTCAACCAAATACAGCATTTTTTTTTCTGAAGCAGCATTTTTCAATTTGCTGTCTATTACAGCGACAGAAAATAACAAGCTCTACCAGATGAACTGCCAAATCCCCACACAATTACAAATACACTGCAGCTGGAGAATCAAGTGCATAAACTGTCATTATTGATGTGAGAGAGGGGAAAGCAATGCATGTGCATTAAACCAAGGTTCCCAACATACTGTTTATTTTTTTTCTTGTGTTTGTGAAGAGCTATCATTAGGGAGCAGAAGAGAATCTAAGTCTAATTAGGCTGTTTAGTACAGAGCCAGGAGGACAAGGGCTACCCCGAATCCAAGTCTGCTGCTGCTACTGAGCCCACTGAGAGGCTCTTTTAATGAGCTCCAGGCTGTGTGTTTACCATCATGTCGCTCTCCCTCCTTTTCAGCTATTTCTTTTACTCATTCTTGCTTTTTTTTAACAGTTCTGTAACAGAAAGAACCACATCTGTGTCCATTATTCACAAAGAAGCACAGGGATGCATGGTATAGAGCTCACAGTGAAGAGACACCTAAAAACTTAAAACACAATAAAAGCAACACCTGCAATGTAATCCAGACTTTGTGAAGCTTTGTGATAATCTCTTACTGAAACCAACAAACCAAAAAAAAAATGGTATAAACAAAGAACAAGAGGAGGCATTTCTGCAGCGTTTTGACTCAATGAGAAAAAGTTAAATGTGAATTAATATGTATAGTTTTGTTGATACGCTTGCATTGCACCTTTAGTGCTGGAATGTTGTGCATTAGCACATCTCTTTGCTGTAAAAAAAAAAAACAGTTGCCCCACACATTTTTTCTGTTTTTTTTTTTTGCTTTTGTTTTAAACACCTTATGATGATATTATGTTTTGAATCAGAACAATTTACCCAGACCAAATTCAAAAAGCAGTAGAGAACCAGTTAGAAGCAGTGATAATGTTACATAAAATGGAAAAAAGGACAATGCTACGAAGGCATTACATGAAAAATAACCATCCCCCCTCTTTAAATCATGAATTCACTATGAATAACCACAAAAGCTCAGTTCCATTTATAGCTATCACTATTAAGTGATGTCTGACAACATGAAGTAGGTTTAAACATCTCAAAAAGCAAAACACCGATTGTACAAAGTCAATAAAAAAAGATAAAACTCTGACATTTCTAAGTCTGTGAAGGGTTAGAAAACTATTTTTCAAAGCTTTGGGGCTCCAGTCAATCACAATGAAAACCATTGAAAAAATTAGAAAAAACCACTGAAAAAATTAGAAAACTGTGGTCAACTTTACTAGCAGTGGCTGCTGACTAAAATTATCCCAGCAGTAGATTGACGACTTATTCAGAAAGTCAACAAAAGAACCCTGATATTTAACCAAACTGACAAAGTGTGGTTATTTTATGATAGGGAGTAGATGATTAGCAACTCAAAAGCTCAAGTAATGCTTTGACTACAGCCCAAATTCCCAGATGAGTTGAAAAGGTGAATGAGCAGGACCAAGCAAATCAGAGAATGAGAAAGTCTATACCAGCTCATCCACTGATTGAAATGGATACCCAGAATTCTTTGGCAAGCAAACTTTAAGCACTAACAAGGACCCAGTCAAAGTACAGGCAGTGCATTAATAGGTATTTCACCGAATCGTGACAGAAGGATTATATCCCAGACTCCAACATCTCTCGGCTTTCCAGCCAAAGCAGCTACAGGTCCAGATGGTATCAGTCCAACAGTCCTGAAGGCTTTTGCAGCACCTGTTGCAAACAATGTTGTTTCTGCAAAGCAGGCAACACTGTTCTTCAATGTCTCCCAATGCCTTAAGCACAATGTAACCTGATTGCTTTGTTGAAAACTCCAGCAGACACAGGTAGAGGCCTCAACCATCACCTGGATCAAGAATAACCTGACAACAGACCATAGTTTGAGAGACTGAGGGTCTCAAGCTTCCCCACACACCACTGGACTCATTTCTTCATGATGAGCTTTATCGACCACAACTCAGCACTGCCCCTCTGCTTCGCTGCTGTTTTTTAAGTATGTGGAGCAGCAAGAGTGGGGAAACTAATCAGCTTAATATTCATTAATGGCGGAGGTAAGGCTTTTTAGGGATCTGGGTTTTGGGGATAATACTTCAAAGAAGGAGACAATGTCCTTGGAAATAGTGACTGACCTGGAGTCATCAGCACACACTGTGTTAAACTATAAATAAAGAAAACCATGAAGTCTGAAAAGATGCTTAATGATTCATATGATAGTTCAGTAAGTTTCTATAGGTGCAGCTCTATAGAGGCATTGATTTTCATTGCACAGTTGTGAGTTACTACTCCATAAGTTGAGAAGTTCAGAAAGAGTGAGCAGAGCTGTTTTCTACAGGGCTGTGGACATTAGTGGGAGCTATTGATGGATGCACTGGTGAGATGATGAATGAAGCCTTGCAACTTTGGAAAGTTAACATGGTAAGACTTTCAAAAGGGCTTGTTGAGATTCAGATGATGAATACCAAACACTTGGAGACTGAAAATGCAGCCAGCATTAGGAGTGAACCAATTTCTTACTGGGTTAGAGCTTTTATCCTCTGGCTAACAGGCTACCGTCTGTTAAAAGGAATCTTTCATCATGCTGGTATCACCTCCTGTAGTATCAGAGCTCTTCAATGAATACAACAATGACTACATGGATTCGCCTAGACGTCTCTTATTATTTTATTAATTTACTGTGATTTGTGATATTTTTGTTTTATTACTTTGTTCAGTTCCATTGTAACAAGGTTATGTTTTCTCAACTTCCCATTTTCTAGAACAGTTTGTTTTTAATTTTTAGTATTTTGTACTTTTTAGGTTGTCCTTTTCTAGTATTTCTTTGTCTAGTGATCTGTTTGGTGTTGCAGAGCTCATTTGAATTGATATTGAATGACTGTAGTTCTGGTTCTTGTTTATTATGCACATGACAGTGCCTCATTTCTTTCTATTCTACGTCCATTGAGCCATACTGCCTTCTTATTTTTGAAACTGGTCTTGAGTGGTTGTGATTCTTTTTAAATGTGAGTCTTTAGACTGGCTGCTGTTTAAGTCCACAACATTTAGCTTTTTTGATTTTGTTGAGCACTCCGCTTCCTATGAATCCAAAAACTGAACTAAGAGTTTAATACAATCAGAGATCTTAGTCATTTTACATGCAATACATGCCATACTATAGGCACTGTTTAAGGCTTTACAAACAGTATATGCATTCACAAACATAGTTTTAGTTACAGCTCTGTTTTTTTAATGAGAAAACTCTTACTATTGTGACGTAGCGTAAGTCTGTGGGTGAAACCCAACATTTAACCTTAAAATCCTATAACTTGAAATCCAAGAGGAGCTTTCACATCATCCAAACCATTGTGGTCCCATTAACTGAACTTGCCACAGCTCCAGTGAGCACACGCTAATTGACAGTTTGTATGTTCCACTGCCTGAGCACCACAGGTCACCTTCGCTCCTTTGAATGTGAAATTCCTGTGGGAACTGCAATATAATGACAGCTCTTGAATCAGGCATGCTGACCACAACTTTGCTTTTAGTCTTTTACACTTTTCCCCCAAATCTGCAGTATTTCTCTCCTCCTTTTGTGTTTCTGTTTCACCAATTACCAATGGAATCTTTTTGTTTTGTACTTCCCCCTCATTCTTTGCCATTTTTTATACACCTGTCCTCTTCCGTTGTGTCACCAGTCCCCTGGTGTCCCACTCCCATTTCCTGTTTCCCCCCCCCATCTGCTTGTTAAGGCCAGGCTCAGGTGGCCAGGTGAGGCAGAGATGGATGAGGTGTGAACCAAAACGTCCACCCGGCGGCATCCTCAAAGAGTCGCACCATCAGCCCAACATCCCAGCGGTGTGTCAGATACGACCGAGGCAAGTGACAGGTACACACTGCATTCCCTTTGCTTTCAGGTACAAAGCATTGTTCTCAGATCATAATCTGACAAGCATTGGACAGGATGTAAATCACCAATGTGGTTGTATATGAACAATATTTGAACCTAAAAGGTGAGGATTTTCTGAACTTGAATATTTGAATCTCTTATTGTTGGTTTGATGGCACTACTCACTTCTAAAAGAACACATGTTCATAGAAAGGATTTTTATTTTTTTTACTCTTAGTACCTTTTGTAGACATCTCTATCAAAAGTTGAACGCCTCCTTTTGTCAAGCTTTGCCACATCTGAACATTCTGAGAGCCCTCTTTGTGTGCTTTCTCTTTAGCAAGACTTGGAATGTGTGCAATTACTTTGAGAAATCAATGTGCTCTTTAAAGAAATCTCAGCTTCAGAGCGTTTGGAGTGAGAGATTAAAAGCCTTTATGTAAAAGTTTTAGAAGGAACAACCTCCACTTTATAATTTAGATTGTCAAACCTCTTTCTTCTTTGTCGGCCAGATCAATTGGCAGTATTTTTACCCAACTTAATATTTTATAAACCTACTTGATACAAACATAAATAAAATCAATGTTCCATTTTCCAGTGAAGTGCTTTTGGAGAGCTGCATTTTATTGCTAATTAGTCCTAGCAACAAGGAAGAAAAAACAATGAAAAGTGGGAGAAAGAGAAAGAGGGAAAAAAGACGCCGATGCCAGCCCCTTTACTACAATGATGATGTTTAACCTCCCAAGAAACCACTGGCTCTGAACAGCTATTGATTTGCTAATTGCCTTCACTTTCAATTCTATTGTTCCTTAAGGTGGTATTTAACCCCTGTGACATGCAGTATTCACTAAGGACAACCTCCTCCCCCCCCACCATTTTTGACTCCAAAGACCTGAGTGCTCAGTCCATAGTCATGACCACAATAGGTTTAAAACTCCACTTTTCATTGTATGCATGTTTTTTTTCTGTCATGTGGCTATTAAACTTTCTCCACATACACTGTCAAATGAAATTCTAGCTCAGTTCATAATGCTTATTTTAACCCATAGATACGCGAAGTTAAATTTTATGTCAAGGACAAAATACAACACCACTGTGACAGGTCTCTGCACATGGTTTGACTTTGTGGTATGCCTCCACCAACTTTGTTTATCAAGAGACACAGTATCTTGCCTCCTCCATCAATGACCACCTGATTGCTCCACAGCTTATTCTGTGAGAAGGACTTGTGTATATATCTACTTCCCTCACTGCCAGAGTTTTGTTACATTATCATTTTCACTTTCCAGTGTATAAGGTTTTCTCCTATTGACCTTCGGGAGAAACAATCCCCTGTAAACTGAACAGTTACAACTCTTAAACAATATAGTTTCCTGATAAATAATTTTCAGGGAGATATTTTCCAAACAGAATCACTTCTGTTGGCTAATCCTTCACTTTCTGTTTCCACATCATTTCCTGTCTTCCTCCCAATTACTCACTTGTTAGAGTCTGATCTGAAAGCCAAGTCTGAAAAAGCTCACAATTCTCTTATACATTCTTTTTGTAAATAAAACTGGTTCCACCTGGTTCCACCTGGTTCCACCTGGTTCCACCTGGTTCCACCTGGTTCCACCTGGTTCCACCTGGTTCCACCTGGTTC
>CAEFZX010024531.1:0-34823 GCA_903066825.1 Alfaro cultratus
TCATTCGGGGGTGTTTTCTTTTTTGTTTGCTGCATTTCATTCGGGGGTGTTTTCTTTTTTGTTTGCTGCATTTTATTCGGGGGTGTTTTCTTTTTTGTTTGCTGCATTTTATTTGCTTTTTGTTTGCCGCATTTAATTTGTGCGCGTGTCTTTTTTTTCTTTGCATGTTTTCTCTTTTGCTGCGCATTTGGCACCTGTCGGCCACCGTAAGAATGGGCATCAGCCAATGAAACGCGGCCCCTGTGGTAGGGTCCATTAATGTTATTTTCAGTCCTAACATTTCATTTTGCAAGCTTTTAGGAGTTGTAGAGCGAGCCTGGTAGCTACAAAAGGTAACAGAGATGTTAGCTTAACGTCAAAGGAAGGAGTTACTCGCTCAGCTGGTTGATTCCACAGTTCTCTTATTAGAAAGGCAGTTACGTCCGAGTTGAACAACTCGGCTCCTATTTTTTTTAAATTAAGTCAATTCATAATAGAAATATTATGTAGAAGAAATCAGTGGAGAGTCGTGTAACTGCCTGAGCCGTGTCATTTAGCAGGAGTACAGTGCTAACTGGTTAATGTTAGCTCACAAGCTGAGCTTAACGGTGTTTTGTTTTTTGTTTTTTTATAAAACTCAGCGAAAGACTTATTTATACAGCTGGTCATTTTCACTTCTAATATTGATACTTTTTTAGTTTTAAGTTTATGTTATTACACGTCTTCTAACGGTAAAATTTCTTACTGCTTCTAGCGTTGACTTGTAAAACTGAGAGATTGTAATGCAGGTGGAAATGTTCGGATCACTGTGGTGAGTCGGGTCAGAACTCCAAAGAACGCAGAGTCGCACTCCAGTGGATTCAATTTTACTGGCTGTTTATTTATAATTGGAGTAATTGTGTGTGGTTCTGCAGGAGGATAAAATAATACAACGTCAGTCTCTGAATAACTTTGAATACAATAACTGACATAATATCACACACGAAAAAAACACAATATTAACAGTTGCAAACATCCCGTTCTAAATAAAAACACGACACGAAGAATCCACGTTGTATAGCTCGTAAGTGCGCACGTGAACAGAGCGTGCTATCAACCGAGGCTAAGAAAACTGAAATACGTCGCTAAATAAACAGTGTCATTAACGTCTAACATCACTTACTTGCTTTCCACGCACACACATCAAACCAGGGTGATGATAAACTGCTAACAGCAAGTTAATGTACTCAAAACACAAACAGTAAACTACTGCTCTCTTTTTCCTTCTTTCTTCGTCTGCACGCTTATCTGTGCTCTAGGCTCCGCCCCTTAAAGGGCTCAGCATGACAGTTCTTTAGGCAGCCTTTTCCACAACTTGCTAACAGTGTTTGCGAAACGACTCAGAAATTGCAAACAAACATAAAAACAGTGGACAACCATAGTAGTGTTGACCCAGCTGCTCCCCTTAAACCTCAGACAAAACTTGCACTGCTTTTTCTAACCTTAGTTTACTATATAGAAAATATTCCGTCATCCTCTTAGCTAAAATTTCTGACTCTGTTTACAATGTTGCGCATTTTAACCAGTACAGATACCCCACTGGCAATGGAGAAACATTCTTTTTCGATTGTTGATGCGAAAACTTTCTACTGGTCTGCTAGTCCACAAAGTAGTCTGGCACTACATTAGCATGTGTTTAGTGATGGGTCCGGCAACACCGATGCGTCGGCGTATGTGTCAAGCCCATAGACAAAACCCCGTGTCTGTGCGCGTATTGCGTTCAGCAAGTCACGTGACCGATACAGGAACTGTTTCGAAATGACACGGCCCGCCAAACTGTGTTTATAAGGAAGCGAATCTGTCAACGGGATGCATTTACCCGCCAGATAATGTCCTGCAGTGTGTGGTGTGTTGAATATGCCCGACTTTAGATCGGGAATCCCAAACAGTTGACCTGGCAACTGAGAGTCCGGTGGACATCGGAGGTGGTATGTAGAAATGTTTATTACTATATGTAAAGGACATTTTTATATATGTTTATTATATGTGGTTATGTTTATTCAGTTAAAAATGTTAACTACTAAAAACATAACTCACCTCCAAATCATAGTGCAGCAAATAGAGCGGCTGCTCCTGACGTCTTTTATCAAATTCCTTTTCTTTTTGTTTCGTCTTTTATTGCTTAAAATGAGACAAACTATCACTACTGCTTCTACATTGCCATCCGTGTTTGTTTATTCTAAATTCATGGTATATTGGGTTTTTTACTGGATTTTCTTCTGGAATCGGGATGTTCGTGAGTGGAATCGGTTCGTGTGGTGTGTTGCTCCTGGACCACTGGACTAGGTCATCAAATCAGCATTAAAAATGCCTGTAGGGATTTTTAATGTCCAGCAGGTGTCAGTATTCAGTGACACAGTATCAATACAGATTTGCTATGGGTCGAAACGATACATGACGCCTCATTTACCCATCACTAGTGTTTACTAATGTATGTACATTAGCTTGTGTTTGTGAGACGGCCATGGACGTGGTAGATGTGCTATGACGTTGAATGGGCATAAGCTAATGAAACGTGGCCTCTGTGGTAAGGTCCATTTAAAAGCAATGTGCCGGGAGACGGTGGTTCTCTCTCGGCTTAACGAACCAGGGGCTGCTGTGGGACCGGATAAGTCCGAACACGTCCGAGCACTTTTGTAATTAAGCCATATGTTAATAAACCGAGCACATAATTCAGGTTTACACAACTAATGTATCGCCTAATAACTTTGTAAAAGTTAGTTTATATTCCAAAAAGCATAATATACCCACTTTATTAACAGTTCTGCTCGCTCTCCGTCACCATTACTGTGTTTGAACACGTCGCTTAGGCCGGCTGAAGATGCGTGCGCATATTGCATCCTGCTAGTGAACTAAGCCGGCGAAAGTCATGGGACAAACCGTCAACTATCTTTTCTTTGAAAACTAAATTGAGTTTTAAAAATTTTGACCCAATATTTGGTCAAATAACCCAACCTATGATGCAACAGCTTCTCACCAGAAATTGGGTTATGAAAATAACCCAGCATTTTTTACTGTGCAGTATTCCTGATCCAGTGCCTGCTTCTTCTGTGTTGTCTGGAAGTATGCACTTTACATTCAGTGTTTTTCGCATAATATCTTCATCAGAGAAAGCAATAATAAGGTCATGTAAAGTGTCAGCATAGTGTACAATGATCATTCTCGCATAGCTAGCCTTTCACTTCCAGCATCACATTATTTCATGTCATCGCAGCATCCCCAATAGCTAGCCTTTCCCTTCACCTATCAGCTTCGCATCGCCGCATTGTCCCCAACAGCTGGCCTCCATCTACCAGCTTCACATCGTCCCCAATAGCTGGCCTCTATCTGCCAGCATCACAACACCCCCTATAGTTGGCTTCCATGTACCAGCATTGCATCATCCCTGTTTTAATAAATTTTAGACAGGTTCGGGGAAGATCGGCAACAAAGAACGACTCAAAGACTATCTCCTAGAACAAATGTGTCTTTTTATTCCGCCACAGAATACAGCAAAGCATACATTCACACTCAAGTTGTGGTGCTGATACAAGATATATAGTTTCAGTTTCAATCTTCCTCTTACCGTGACACAAGGATCGGAGAGCCGTCGACCCCGGCAGAGCAGCAAACCACGTGGCTGGGCGTCTGTACGAAACCCACAGCAGACTCTACCAAGGTCGAGAAATCCCCGTGTTTTATTGTAGGCTTTTCACACAAAAGAGCGGGAAGCAGCCAATCAGAATATGGCCACCCCTTACCCATTCCCCGTCCACGAGTTGTTTTGACCCTTAGCACGCAGTGAGTGCATGGTCAGTTCGTCCTCAACCAATGAGAGGCAGCCCACACCCTACCTGCATGCAGGGAGTTCGTGGGCAGCGGAATTCCCCGTTCACGAGTAGCCCGCAGCTGGTGCATGGTCAGCAGAAAAAACAAGTTGTGTAATCATCCCTGATCATGCAGGGAACACATGAACAACTTATATAAGTGGCCTAAATACGTATGTAGCGGCCTGAGTATACATTTAATTGACAAAGAACAATATAAAACCTTTAATATAAAACCTTTATTGTCTCAATCCCCAACCGCTAGCCTCCATCTACTAGCTTCACATCATTTCAAGTCACTGTTGCGTCCTCACAGCTGGCCTTCATCTACCAGCATCACTTCACTTCACATCATCCTATTGGCTGATCTTCTCAATTTCCATTCCATCATCCTCTCTTTATCACCATATTATCATCCTTAACTGTCCCATTCATGTCAGATCCTTAAGTTTCAGCTTGTTGGCCTCACATTAGATTAGTTTCCCCTCTCATTCCCTTTCACTCCCTCTCGGCCTCGGTTCTCTCTTTTGGGGGGAAAACATCCCTAATCAGCATCGGAAAAGCTCATCTAAGCTTATTGCATTTCATAACACAATGTCTTCCACCGGGGTCCAAGCGCTAAATAACTTTAAATCATTCATGTCAATAACTTTTTCAATCAGTTTTTTCTCCATCTGAGTCTCTTCAGATTGAAATGAAGCCTTGGCGTAAATTCAAACCAGAAGAGTCTTAAGCCTCACCTGCATCATCCAATCACCGCGTCATTTGCAGTCAGCCTATCAGCATCGGACCAGACCCCGTCTTTGCCATTACCGATCAATTATAAGGACCTTCATCCATGGCATCATCCACTCTCCAGCAGTGCTCAAACCCACCTCCGCTCCTTCTCCACCTCCACGCTCTTGGCTCTCCAGGGGGAAGACATTCCTAATCAGCATCAGAAAAGCTCATCCAAGCTTATTGCATTTCACAACACAATGTCTTCCACCGGTTCCAAGCGGCAAAGAATTTCAAATCATTCATGTCAATAAACCCTTTTAATTGTTGTTTTTTTCTCCGTCTTAGTCTCTCCATATTGAATTTACAATGTATGATAAAGCTGCTGCCTATACTTACTGTTAAACTGATGCATTAAGTTCAGCAAGGGCTTTTCTTTTTCTCTGAAGTTAACTTGAACTGCACTTGATGGGTTTTCCCTACTCCTCTGTCTTCCTATTGATGCAACACCATTAGATCTTGATACAAACGCAGCCGGAAGATCAATGCCGTTTTTTTTCTGGCATTGTCTTGTATTTTATCCTTACTCATAATTGGATATGATTTCAAATGTAACTGAGTAACTTTACTCAAAACAAATTCAAGTAAAAGTAAAAGGACAGATTTTGTGAACAACTCAAGGTACACAATAGACAAATTGTAATTGTTCAGCAATATGAGTAAATGGAACTAATTTCTTTCTACCCTTTTTGACAGAACCAAAATATTTTTTTCTGCATTGTGAAGTGCTTATACTTTCTGCATTATCCATACAGGTAGCTTATATTACAGTAAAATATTTATATTTATTTTGCGCAATGAGCCAGTGACGATTTTTGTCATAGTACCGTCAAGAATTTATTTTTTTTTTTTCCCAAAGAGTTTATGCAGTGCTAGTGGCTTGTATTTTTTGTGACAGTAGGCAGACAGGAAGGAGGGCGTAGGCTGCCAGGACCGGTAGTCGAACCTGCGACGTCTGTGTCGAGGACTGAGGCCTCCAAACGTGGGGCGTGCTAACCCCGTGCGCCACCACAGCACGCCCCATACCATCAAGAATTTAAAACTACTTTCACTACTTTCAATCATTACAATTCAAAAGGTTTTGACCATAGCTTTTTTTTTTTTTTTTTACATTGAGATAAGTGTTTTTTATTTGAAACAAAAAAAATTATTCCAATTCGAAAAGTTTTTACAATTTTTTTTATTGAATAATTGTGAAACAAATTTAACTTCATAAATTGTTGTCAAATGTCAAACTAGTGTTTAATCTATTTTTGTTAAGAAACAAACGCCCACAAGCCAGAGTATCTTGTTGTAAATAATTTTGAATGCACATGTAGTAAAAAGACACACTTATGTGCCTAAAATTATTTATTAAATGATGCATTCTGAGTAATAGCAATGGTAGGCTGTATGAACTTCTATCAAACAAAGATTTGATGACAATAGTTTTGTTCAGCTCTTGTCATTACCTTCAAAGAGCTGATTCCAGGAAATTAAGACAAGAAGATCTGCCACTTTTCAGAACGTTACAGGAAGGCTAAAATGAAGGAGATGGCTGACACGATAAGATAAAAAAAAAAAAATGTTAGGACTAACAATAACACTATTGTTAACTGCAAATATGCAAACATGACCTGGTGGGTCAATCCTCCCTCCCAAAGTGGTTTATTTTTAGACCTTTGTTGAGGTTGACAATATCGGTGGACAAGATCGACTTCACATGTAATTATTGGTCAATCACGATCTCCTAAAATTAAGGAAATCAGCACCAATAAATTGCTGGCCGATAAATTGGTACACCCCTAGCAAAAAATACTAGAGTCAACATTTTTTATGCAATTGCAATACAAATATAGGCTGGCAGTCCAGCCTATATTTTAGTTGCAAATAAAAGTTTACTTCCCTCTCTAGCAGTAACTCAGCTCTGCAGAATCTTGCCAGTCATTTGATCCAACTGTGTAAAATTACAGGATGATAGCTCTGAGAACTGGACTGGGCCACCAGTCAAGTTTACAGCAGGCCACCCTTCTGTAAACTTTTGACACTGACTGCTGTGCAAATGAAAGCTTGTAGATAGGGGGCTTGTCAGGTCTTTTTATGGAAATGACAAAATGTGTTTATAATGAAAATGAGCTGTGCTTGACTGACATAAAAAAAACAAGACAAAAATAATAAACTAGTGAACCAACAATGGATACAGCAATTCACTCCAAGTTGTCTGTGGTTTATGTATCAACTGCCAGGTGGTGGTTAAACTGGCCCTTTAAGGTGAGTCATCAGCAAACAGACTTTAAAATTTATCCTGAATTGTTTGTAAGATTCAGAAAGAAAAATGTAAAAAAAAAAATAACACAGCGGTAGACCTTTTTAGCTAACGCCTCCAGTTGACTCCTATGTTTGTGTCTCAGCATCTCTGACTTTGATAAGTCTTAATGCAGAGGTCTCTTCTTTCCCATCCCCCACATACAGCCATGGGCCACTGGCCTGAACCATTTCAGCTGCAGAGAAGTCAGAAAAATTATGCAGACGTCCCTGATGTGAACATGACCTATTTCAGAGCGCCACAGAAGCCTGCAGATCTTGTATTCTTGCTAGAATGGCCTACTGCTTGCACCTGCCTTCATATCAGAAAAACATCAGTACTCTTGGTCTGTTTTTGTTATCATTTCTTTATCCATCAAATAATCTTGTGTCCATTTATTGTTTTTCTTGTTTTGCAGTTATTCATATTTAAATATGCTAAATTTTTATTCTATATCCAATCCTTTGTTAATTATTTTGTACATATATATCTACATTATCTCCATATATTAATTGCTCATTACTAATCATCTGTGGTGGAAGGGGAACATGCAGAGTCTTAATACCCTCCTGAAAAGCCCTGCCCCCATCATAGCCCTCTCTGCTCCCCCTTAAGTAGTGGTGATGATTATAGATTCCGATTTTTATCGCTTTGGTTTGTTCCCAAATGGGATCAAGAGGGTAGGAAGGGTGTGCTTGTTTGAGGAGGGTGAGGAGACCAGATTCACGTGTGACCTGATTGTTACTGATAGAACATGTATACATTATGAATGTCGCTGCCTCATGTCATTGATTATATCTCAGGAAATTAAATGCTTAATTTAAGTGAAACAGTTCTGGTATCACAATAAAATGAAGCTGTAGAAAATACTTCAAAGGTGTAAAAGCACTGGACTAACTGAGTGAAAGAATACAAAAATCTTTACTGCTTAGAAAATACATATTAAAATTTGAATATTGGATTATTTTAATTTTATTTTATTAAGTATGTAGTTGCAATCAAACTACATACTTTGTAGTTTTCCCATTTTATTTACCAACATTAATATAAACATGCTTAATAAGTTAAAAGAACTGTAAGTGTCATGTGGCATTTAGAAAACTGTTGAATTATTGGAATTTTAAATAGGTAACCATATTATTTCATGTAAGGCTTTTGGGAGAATCTGACGAATGTAATTATAGTAACACCAGGATTGATGGTATTATATAAAAATGATTTGAGATTCAAAATTTAAATTATGCATTTTATTAAGTTGACTAAAGTATTAAGGTAATGATTTGTTTTCTTGTGCTGCCCTCTTGTGGAACGTTTCAACAGGCATCATCTTTGGTTGCAAAGGCACCCAATTCATGAATGACTGATTTGTTGTACTGTACTTGGGAGCCCACAAAGGTTTAATTTGTCTACCTCATTCCTAGATGCTGCTTCCTGGGTATTATCAGCTGCTTTCTAAGACACTGAAATTAGTTTTTTAATCTCATCTTTACCTACCTTTTTAAACTGAATTTAACCTTTGACCAAATTCAGTATTTTGTTTAATAAAATTAAATATAGTACTTTGTTGTGCAGTAAAAATGTATCAAACCTGAAGTTTTCCAATAATTTAAAGGTCATTGTTCTCAGTTGGGGGCTGTTCATAATAAAAGAGGGGCTTTATCTGTTGGTCTGGCTCCATGTCGGCTTCTGAGATGTCACCTATTCATCTTTGGATCAGACCCATAGACATGTGGTAGAACTGAGCACAGCTCTCTAGAACAGTGGTCCCCAACCTTTTTATTATCGCGGACTCGTGAAGACTTCGCAATTTTGATGCGGCCCGGGGGGACCGTCAGATAAGGCTTCTGGATGTTGGTGTTCCCGCTAAAGCATTTTATTTTATTTTGCCCCGATTTTCCCTTTACAACAATCTTACAACGTCCTGCAGTGTGTGGTGTGTTATGTGGTGGTGTGTTGAATATGGTCGGGCACGTTCAACATTGTTTTGGCCCGATTATCGCAGCCTGTGGGGTTTTCCCTAACTTGGAGCGAGAACTCAGCCTGTTGAATGTGACAGGTTGCCAATCAGAAAGCGCGGTGACATAAGAACGGAGGGGAATCCCAAATAGTTGACATGGCAACTGAGAGTCCGGTGGACATCGAAGGTGATATGTGGAAGTGTTTATTACTATATGTAAAGGTCTTTTGATATATGTTTATTATATGTGGTTATGTTTATTCAGTTAAAAATGTTAACTACTAAAAACATAATTCACCTCCAAATCATAGTGCAGCAAATAGAGCGGCTGCTCCTGACGTCTTTTATCAAATTCCTTTTCTTTTTGTTTCGTCTTTTATCGCTTAAAATGAGACAAACTATCACTACAGCTTCTACATTGTCATCCGTGTTTGTTTATTCTAAATTCATGGTATGTTGGGGGTTTTACTGGATTTTCTTCTGGAATCGGGATGTTCGTGAGTGGAATCGGTTCTTGTGGTGTGTTGCTCCTGGACACACGAACTGACCGAACATGTTGGACTTTTATCAGTCCTGTGGTCACAGAGGTTTGGAAAATCGGCCGACAATCCTTAAATCGTGCCGTGTGAACCAGACCTAAAACTCACAAGCTCCACTCCTCTCATCTCGTCTCCACCACTGCCCTAACGCTCTCTGACGCTGGTCGCTATGGTAACGTTTACATATCCCTTCAAAATAAGATACAGATGCGCCACAAAAACGAATATTTTACTTTCCTGAAAATTTTAACTCACGATAACGACTAATGGAGCCCTGAGCTCGTTTCTCTGCAACGAGACGGTCCCATCAGGGAGTGATGAGAGACAATGACACCAGAAGTGTTGCTTATGCACAGGGTGACTGGTCTCTACGTGGTGAAGCAGTTCGCTTCATCAGCGAGCCGGTCACCATATTATGCAGAGCAGCTTGGAATGTGGGAATCACCTATCGGGATAAATCCATTTTCCTGTCTCTTCTCTGGGCCTTTTCCCCTTCTCAAAGAAACTTTCCAAAGACATCTGATCTGTTTCTGACTCATTCTGCTGCTTGTGGGCTCAATGTTGGCGCGCAAGACGTAACTGAGAGAATCCGGTTAAACGATTTTCAAAATAAAAGATTCTCCAGACTCAAATAATACATAAAACGGAAATAAATTTAAAAAAAAATAGGGACAAGTGCTGCGAATTAGCTGTTGCTATTGCACGATGATGCAAACATGGGACTGCTGCTTTGTTCAGTTTGTCTATGTCGATGTGTGTCTGTCCCTATCAAATAAACTTGAAATAAATAAATAAATATTTAATTATTTCTTGCGCCGCCCGGTACCAATTGGTCCTCTAGAACAGCAGTCCTCAGAAACATAAACAAGCAACAGAGTCCATAAAAACGGTATTTAACAATGGTATTTTCTGTATTATAATGTTAAAATAATAATAGTAGGCCTACTTGTATGAATGCCAAAATAAATTAGTGTTATTTAATGCAGGGTGATAAAACCCCCCCCCCCCAAAACAGACAGATAAGAAAACGGAATCATGGACAGCTCCTTGGTTCCTGATAGGTGTGACTGCTGACTGAACAGATAAGGCTCCATGATTAACTAAGTCTGTTAGGCTGGTCTAGAGCAGGCCAGCTGCACAGGATAAACCTCCATGGTAATTTATATGTTATAAATTTTGTGAAACCAAATTAGGACTTAATTAAGCCAGGATGTCTGGAAAATACCAGCTTAATCCGCTATTTTGTGAAACATCCCTCCGAGTATACACAAGATTCAAAATGTTTTTAGATACGAAATATTGAGTAAAGCAAACAAGAAACCAGAGTAGTTATGGCCTTCCTGAAGACTTCAAAAGATACATTTATTTAATGGGTTATTGTTCTCTCCCTTCCCAAGTTAAAATGTTTGCTTATGAGTCCACTCCAAATCTTAAGCCTTGGATGTTTTCGATACATAGCTTTTGTCATGAATTGAATGAAAAAAATCTCTTTTGTATGTCAATGTCTTGATTAAAGAGAATAAATGGAACAAACATGACCCTGTAATAATTAAATTAGCTAATTTTGTGCAAATATTAAGTTTAGATGGAATCAAAGTAGTAAGGTTTAATCATCTGACAACTGAATTGCTTGTAAGATTAATAATTATAGATTTCAATACAGCAAATTTTGCTGCCAACTTTTTTCTCCAACTTATGATTATTCACATAATGCCAAATTTCTTGTAAGACAGCTCATATTTCATACATTAGATGCAGATTAATTAGTCAATACATTTTGAAAAAAAAATCTTTACACAGGTATTAAACATACTTTTCATTCAGCACATATTTCTGTATTACCAATGTTTTTATTAGTCTGATGTACAATTCTAATATTGAATCTTGAACTGAATTATACTTTTAATATAGAGGAAAAACATCTGTTCTCGCATGTGTAGTAGCTTTCAGTTTCTCAGTACTGTGATCAATCAAAACATAAAACAAAACAAAAAAAATCAGACACCATTAACAATATATACTTATGCTTTTTATTTGTTGAAAAATAAATTCTTTGGCCCAGGAGCCATCAGGAAGGAGAAGAAATAGGAAATTTGTGAATCAGACAAGAACAAAGCAAAGTCATATGAGGAGGTAATTTGGGGACTCCATCCATCTGACTGTTACAAGAGTCTTCCAAGTCTATACAAAAGATTGCAGATGTAGATGGACAACAATTTAGTTGAAGCAACGTGTTATTCAGTTACTGATTTAAATATGGACCAAACTCTTAATCAAATCTCTAGCGAAGACTTATAAAAAAAAATCCAACTATCTTTTAAGTTCTGTTATATTCTCATATGCAATCTATATTGTAGCCCTTGAGTTAAAAAATAAAAAATTCACAAAAACCTTAAACATGACCAATTCAAAATACCAAAATGTAAATATTAATCACCAATGATATATCGCAGTTTAGCAGGATCTTAAAGCAATAATGACAATGACAAAAAAACAAACAAAAAACAACATAAAACTTTATCAAAGTATCTGTTCAGCACATGGGCTTCTTTCTTCTTTCTATGGAACAATTATGTAAATACAAAACAGTGGCATGGCTTGTTGCTCAAAATGGTTTGCATACTATGAGGGAAGAAAACATTTTTTATGGACCACCCATCATGTACTACAATCATTTCAACTCAAAGAATCCAGAAACTCTAAAGTCCTGGAGGTAGGAAAATTGTGAAATGTAACATAAAATGGGTTTAAAGCAGAAGAGACATAATGACAATGTGCAGATATACAGTACATTTAAGTAAAGTCCAAGTCCTCATCGCACACACACACGCCTACACACAATCTACCAATACTAGCTGTTACCAGGATTAAAGTATGAACAGTTAAAACATACAAAAATGTTTTTCCAGGCATTGTTGAAGGGACTCCATTTTGATATTAAAAAAATATTAACATGAGTGGGTGCTTTTCATTTTTTATACACTCTTGCTCATTTTAGAAACAATGTGCAATAATTAGACCGTAGCATGCTTTACTTCTATAAAAAAAAAATGGGTTGATCCAGCCAACGCCCCTCTAAATAAAATGAACTTTCCCATATAAATTGGAACTAACAGCAGAACCACAACAATGAGCTAGAAATGTGATTACTGGCATTGTTTTTAGATTTGGGGAAACAAGCAGTAGCTATACTTCAGCCTTATGCCATGTCCACTGAGCCTGCTTGAATGACTGGAACATTACAGGCTCAGGCTTTTTCTGAGGGCCCTTTAGTTTCAGAAATCACTTAATTAGTTCCAGTCAAATCTGTTAATACATCTTTGAATAGAGCAGCTCTTTCTGCACAAACTGCACTAGGTAAATAGGTATCTTTCGCTTTTTTTATTCATTTACATAAAACATTGCTATAATTTCGCTGTACAAATGGAAGACATATTTACAATATGACCTGGAAGCCAATCACCACAGAAGCCTAACAAGAAAAGAGACAGGTTCTATGAAGTGAGCATTTGACAAGAATCAACTTTGTTAAAAAATATGCTCCTTTGCATTTTCTCGTTTTGCACAAGTAGAAGAAAACAACTGCAGGTCCATTGGCTCTCAAAAATAATAAGCATTCAAGCTGATTCTTAAGTGTAAAGTAGAACTCCAGTTTCATCATCTGAATCAAAGACATTTTCAGATTGTAACATTGCCACTCATGTAAAGCCACTTTTACTGTTGTATATTTTTTACAGTTAGCTGTACATCATGTCCAGGAAGTATGGTTTAATAAAATCAAAACAACACCTTTCCTTTTTAAAACAATGCAGAAAATGACAAAGTAAGAATAATATGAAATTACCTGAGTTATTTGGTCTAATTGTTCCCCTTCGGTCAATACGCCACATCCACACCTTTGATTACAAAATACAGTTTTCACAGTTAAACTAACCTGGGTGTCAAAAATCATGTTTACATTTGCCATCATATGCATAAAAAAAAATTGTAATTCACCCAAAATGTATTTAAGTGATGAAAAAAGAATCTCGGATTTTTACATTACATCAAATGTTCTTTGAGAAAAAAACAAACATTTAGTCATTTCAAAATTGTGTTAAACTTTCAGAAGAGCTTATTCCAGTCTCTTGTTGCCTCCATGAGATGTCTTTGGCCATGGCCAATCCAATCTTCTTGGTTGTTGAAAAGCCGACCACAAAACCAGCAGTCAAACACCACTGAGGCTTGTCCACATGCAGATAAAGTTTTCACTACTTCATATTTCTTTTTGTTTTTCTTTCTTAGTTTTAATTTCAGGAGAAATCGTTCTCGGACAGAACTCAGAACAGGTCTAGGTCTTGAAACACCTTCACTTGAAGATGCAGAGCAATTGTTCACAAGACCACTAAACTCAGCAAGGGCTTGAACTGTCTTTTGACTTAGAGCAACTTTTGTGACAGCATCTTTGTACCTGTTGACTGCTTTCATTATATTCATCACTTCCGGAATGTCAGCATCAGGATGATTAAGCACCACAACAGGTTGGCCTCTACAGGGATATTTGATCTGCTGTCCTGTGCTGTGTGGAGCAAGTCTCAGCATCCTCTCCACTTCTTTGCCAGCTGGCGACCATAAAATATTGTCTTTTTCAGTCAGCATCTTATTTGAGAGCCTATTAACCTTATGCAGGCTTGCTGGGAGCTCATCAAATACAGCTTTCTTGTGTCTTTTCCTTTGGCTTACAAGCCTTGGAGCAAGGAGCAGTCTATTTGCTTCACATGGCTGTAGATTTCCATTTATGACTGAAGGTGACCCTCTAGGCTCCTTTGGATGTTCATGTACATTATTTTGTACACTGATCAATTGAGATGTTGGGCAGGTTTTGTTTGCAGACACTAGGAAGCACTGCCCTTGAGATCTGCTGGACAAAAGCAAAGGTTGCTTGCTTGATGTGGGAGCTATAGTAGTATTGAGATGAGCAGTGGGCGAAACTATTTTAAATATGACTTTATTCCCAGGACATTTGCTGTTCTGGCTCAAAATAGCTCTGTTCATTGCCTCTTGCTTATTTCCAAAAAGGCTTGATCTAGAAGGAGAAATGTATCGAAGCAAGTACGCCTGACGACCAGTTTGTGGAGTGCTGGATTTTTCTGGAAAAGTTCCTGCCAGAAGTGGTTGTGAGTTGACTGAGAGTTGAGGACCTGGCAATTTGAAGCTAGCTTTACTGGGGTTATGAGCAGATGGGATAGACCTCTGCACAAAGTAGCATGTTGGTTGTGCATTTGGTGCTGTATTTGTTGATGGACTATGCAGTGTTCTTGAAAGAAGCACAGGTCTCTTGAAACCTGAACTGTTGATAAAGTAGTGATTTGAGGAGGTGCTACCACCTGAACGAACAGAAGAGAAAACAGTCCCCTTTTCTGTGGCTTGTGGATTTCCTGCTGATATACCTACAGTGTTGGCTTTTGGAGTAAGCATTACACCAGTAGTGTTACTCAAGTTATTAAACTGTTGTTTCATGCAAGATAAACTGACCTGAGGATTTGGAGAACTAGTTAGGAGTTTAAAACCTGGAGTGGCCTTGACTTGCACTGGCATGGCAAATTTATTGTTGGTTGGTTGGATGTTGGTTGCTCTCACAAGTACTGGTTGCTTTCCACCAGGCAACTGAAGAATTTGAAGAGGTTTTTTAGCTTGCTTTAAAAAGACATTTCTTGCATGTGAAAGTCCTGTTCTTTCTCTGTTAAGCTGTCGAGTAATGATAGCATTTGAATGTTCTTTGACAAAACTTTCTATAGAATGCAAACTAGTTTTTGTTTCTGGCTGCTTTGTGGATATGGGGATCCCATCTTCCTCAATTTTGATGATATTAAAGTCTTGAAGAACTGAATCTCCATTTTCCTCACTCAAAAGATTATCATTAGCTATGCACTCGTCAACCTCCCCATCCCCATCTGTATTTCCTGTAGTGAGTTCTGGAGACTCTGTTAATCTCAAACTAAACTGTGATGGATCCCAAGCATTTTTTGTGTGTTCAGAATATTCGCCAGTACAGAGCAAGTTTTGGGAATTGCTCTGTACTGGTGAGGAGCTAAACATTTCCTTTGAATAGTTGTGAAAAGTAAACACCTCCTTGTTTGATGTTTTTGGTTCACCTTTTCCTGTGCCCAAGCCTTCCACTCTGCTCCTAACAGAAAAGGGAGACGAAGATTCTATGTGTTTTACAATTTGCTGACAAATTTTACTTCCATTTTCCATGAATGCACCATCTCTGTTTTCCAGAGAAATCTGACAAGGGGAGTCATTGTACAAGGTGTTGGCAGCAAAGTTGTCTTTGTTTTTTTTGCATAATCCGCCAAAATCATTGGTTAGAACTGATTCTTCTGTGGTTCTGCTGTTCTTTACAGTTTCTCTGCAGACAGTTTTGGAAAGCAATGTTTTCTGGGCAGCATTTAAAGGAGACTGACAAGTAGTAATATCCTCACATTCCATTTTAGTATTACTCATTTCAGATCCATAGGTAGCTCCATCGCATTTTAAATTTGCAGCATTTGAATTCCCAGACACTTCTACCTTGCCTTTGTCAGTACACACAGACTCACAACTGTGACGACCTTCATCCGCCACCGAGTAAAACCGGTTTTGTGAGGGATTTATTTGCTCACTATCAGAGTACAAAGTAGAGTTAAGATGACAAACAGAGGTTTCCTCCTCCTCAATCTTTACTTTTACTGCCATAATATCATCACGATCCATTTGAAGCAAAGATCCATTTCTTGGTGAAATAGCTAAACATTTTGATGTGGAGCCCTTGCATTCAGAGTACTGCTCAGTCTCAATGGAGTCCATTGTTTTTGATATCACAGGATTTGATACCAAAGGACCTACACCATCCATTAATAAATGGCTCTGAGAAGACACATTTTGCTTTGCTGTTGGTATTACTTTGAGAACCAAATGCTTTTTGCCATCAACTATCTTGAATCCCATCACTTTAGTTGTACAATTAGGGGGAAGAGAGATTTTGTTTTTCACCATCAGTACAGTAAGCCCATTGGCATTGGGATGACTTCCAGTGTCAGAATTATTTGCATTTTCACATTCCTGTAACATGACTGAAGTTGAGTGTTCTGCATTATGAAAGTTCCGACTTCTGTTGTCCTTTCGTCCTAGAGTCCCATCAGTAAAGTGGTGGCTCTCCTCCAAGGGAAATTCTTGTTTGGTTACTCTGCCATTTTCACTTGGTACAGTTCTAGGGGGAGAGTTCAATTTTGACATCCCTTGTGTTTCCTGTGAAACAGTAATCTTTTTATACAGTTTTGTATTTGTAGAAGAATTTGTTGGTGAACCACAGTCTTCAACAACTTTTAGAGCACTCCTTCGCTGTGCCTCCTCTTTGTGGACAGCTGCTGTGTGCTTTTTAAGCTGCTCACTTTCTGCTGTGCCAAATCCACAAATTGGACAAGTGAAAGTAAATGTACCAGAGTGAGCTTTCATATGATTATGGTGATCTTCTTCATTTAAGCTAATATGTTTACATTTTGAACACTTCCAATGGCTCTCATTATGGTGATGAATGTGCTGAACAAATGTTCCTGCATCAACAGTAGTAAACTCGCACCAGTCACATTTAAACTCTCTGTTTATACTATGACACATCATGTAGTGTCTGGTAAGCAAAAGCAAGGAATACTGAACATTGTCATTGCAGAGCTCACATGCAACCAGAGTATTCCTGTGCTCAATTCGGTGACGTTGAAGTGCAGGAAACTCATTTGTGACAAAATCACACAAGTCACAAGGGTAGGTGGGAAGGGATCCTTTATGAACTGCTCGGAAATGTTTAAGGAGATCATTGGGGCTAAATGTTAAATTGTCTTTACACAATGAGCATCCAAAACTAAGAATTTTTCCAGAGAAAACAGCCCGCTGCTGAATTTTACAATGGCCTTGGACAGTTTGGTCATCCTTTTTAATCACACTTCCATTGTCCTTTGTGATAGATTCATCAGTATTATGGAAGAGGGGCCCATCAGTTACTTCTCTGAAATGCTTGCAGACCAAATCTTTCCCTTCATCTTTATCTTCCTCCCCACCTGATGAATTTTTGTTTGGATCCTGGGATGGTATGAAGTCTTCCATAGTTCAAATTGGAGAATCCCTGTAAGAAAAAAAACATCTTTACACACTATTAAAAAGTAGAGGGATTATTATTATTTTTTGTACTGTGTAACTACATACAAACATTCACATTCGAACACCATAATAAATACTTATATAAAAAGAAAAAGAATGTAAGTTATAGAATCAGAACACAGTTGGAAATCAAAAATTCAAAAATTCCAGCAATATAACTATGCTGTGATAAATGCTTATGACTATGTCCCTCATATAAACAAAATAGACAGTGAAATGTAAAATCTGAAAATCTCTAATTTGCCCATTTAAAGCAATAGCTTTAAGAATAAGCAATGAAAAAGAAATATAAAAAGAAAATAAATATTCCAAAACAATTGTTTAGATCCTAAGTGCAAATTTAAGCAGATTTCAAGGAAAAAACAAATTAAAACATTAAAATAGAAAGAAGAGAAATTTTAATTCTTTACATTCTCAGTGAAAACTTCAGCAGCTTTCAAAGATAAGAATTAAATATATAGCGTATAATAATATTACATATAGTATATTACAATGTACAAGCGTTGTTTTGGTGCAGGGTGGGTTCTTAGAACTCACTCTCATCTATGATTGTAAAGTTTCACACGCTGCATGCTCTACTGGGTGACACTAGTGATCGGCAGTATTCCCTAACATACACTCAACATAATTTGCAGTGCATGTTACTTTGTTTTTGTCTGACTTTAAATAGCCAAAATAACTCCTTTTTGACTACAGCGTAATTTTCTGTCTTCTGTCTTTTCTTCCATTAGGACACCCTTTGTTCCCAGTCATGTCCTGCTTATTACCTGAAATAACATACTTAGCTGTTAGCACATCGGGGCGTTTCTGTGCTCTCTGCGTGAACCTAACTGTGTGCCTTTATTCAACTCATATGATTGGTTCAGCAAGGAGCAACTCTTATTAGCTATTCATCTTTTCTGTATATCGAAGGTCTATATTGATCCTCTCTCATTTGTTTAGCAAGGAAAAATTATTTTGTAATATATATTGCTATTATTGTATTGCCCATATCTAAGTATATTTAATCACATACTTAGTTAAAAACTTAACATTTCAGTATGTGGTAAAGTAAAACACATTCTGGAACACCAGAATGTGTTTTCCCTTCACATTCTTACGGTTCTCTGGCTACATTGTGTTTGGATTACTGTGCTGAGGTTCAGGTTCAACACAACAGATGTGTATCATCCTTATTCACGCTCTAAGGATAAGTCAAAATAACTTTCAGAAAACACAGATCCACTAAAAATCACAAATATTAAAATTGACTGATCTAGTCAACTGTTCTACAGCACAATTGATGTATAAGCAATAAATAACCAGATTCCAGACATAATTCCCGCTGAATGTTACAGTCAGCAGCTTTCTTCAGACTGGCCTCTTCATCAGGACTAACTCTTTGGTATGTTGTTTGGTTGTTTTTTTTCTCAATTATTTTTTGTAATCTTTGTGTGTTGGGAGTTGAATGTTGAGAAATGGACAAAACAATCCTTTCAGATCCTTAAGGTACATTCTTCACTATTTTGACCAAGACTGTTGAAAATCCTTTCAGGTCGTTTTACATTGAATAAACTGTCCTAACCCCAAAAATGATGTCCTTGAGAATGTCTAAAAGCAATGGTTTTACAATAAATGTTTATAACATTTTGTAAAATTTAAATGCCCTTCAAAGTTAAAGATCTTATTTTCTGCTTAGATTAAAATTCTGAGGTTCTGAACATAAATTCATTCCGTTTTCCCTTTAGGACAGTGTTTCTCAAACCTTTTCAGGTTGAGAATCACTTAATCCATTAACAAACACTCACAGACCACAAATAGGTCAACATCTTAACATATACAATCTGAAATTAAAATACTAGTCTCTTAGCACACTTGCTGTCGTGAACAGTCATATTCCAATCATACTCTGAGTTATTTACATATTGTGAAAGCATGGTTTCTATGCTTTCCAATGATGTCAAACACATGGAAATAAAAAAAGAAGATGTTATTTACTACAATCGTTGTGTGCATTAATATTTAGGTCTATTTGCAATTTAGAAGCACAATTAAAGAAAAATAGACTTGTCTTGCTTTGGCAGAAACAAAAATCTTCAGAAAAATGAAATATTAAAAATATACAACCATTTATTTGTCTATAGTATTTACTTAATTTAATAATTTTTAATTAAATAAAAAGTCGATTTGTGAGCAGAGCATGTCATAAAAAACAAAGAACAGTTCTCACTAACAGACTTGAGTCCTACCGTTCAAGGTAAAGAGCCATTCAGAAAAGCAAATCTCTAGAAAACTACATCAAAACTCTCAGCAGGTTTGACTCAGCTTCAGAGGATAATATAAGGATTATAACACAATCATAGCTGTATGCGTTGCACTTTGAGCTCAAGTCACCTTGTGGACCACTATGGGGAGCCCACGGACCAACAGTGGTCCAGGGAATACAATGTGAAAAAGATCGTTTTAGAAGTAGTGTCTGTCGTGGACTCCTTGTTTTAATTCTCTCCCCTCTAAGAAGTCTAAACAAATAATTTTGAAAAAATGTAATCCATTTTCAAAATGGTCATTTTAAGTGTAGTTGAAGCAAAAACACTAACTAGACAAAAAGATATGGCGTGAAATGGAACTTCTCTGATTGACCAGCAATACACAGAAACAAGAAGTCAAAGAGCAAGTTTGAGCCATTTGTTTAAAATTCAGACCTGCTGCTTTACTCGCTGCAATCTTTTATCTTTTTGCAGGAAGTTCCTCAAAAGAGAGGCAATGTCATTCAAGTATCAAACACCTCACATCAGGAACAAATAGCTGGTGCCTCCTTTAATTGGGATGTTCAGACTAACTCTTTCAGTATCAAAGGCTGAATGGGTGGCATATGGCTAAAAGCTGATTTGGGTCACATTTGTCCCTGTGTTAACATAGTCTCTAACCTCCTCTCCTCTGTAACCATCTCCCAGTTTTAGTGTATGACGTGGACACCCCGTATACTTTTCAGACCAGGCTTAAAACTTAGGTTATCCTAAGTCTTTTCTGTAGTTATGCTTCTATATGCAATTCATGTTCAGTCTGTTTTTCTCTTCATAGAAGCTATGTCTGGCCGAGTGTTCTGTTAGCTGTGACACTTTCCAGGAGGGAAGGATCAGTCAAGTTAAAATTTAGTTTATTCAGTTAGCAACATTATTGCATCAAGAAGATTTTAAATTTGTTAACATGAAGCACTACAGAAGCATCTCCACTACAAGAAGCTTTTCCTTGAATCAGAGTAGTAATTGAGCCATAGATTACTTTCCGGCATTTGCCAAGGAAGAAGGAAGAAACTAGATGGAGTGGTGAAGAAGAGGAAGCTGGTTCTACTGAAGAACTGCAACCATATTTTTTTAGCCATATAGTTCAGGAAGCAACGATGACTCCAATGTTTCTTGGGAAGGAAGGATCTGACAGTGAGGGGTTTGGAGCAGGACATCTGTCGCCTCCAAATCACTGAATGGTGATAAACCGTTTCAACACCTTTAAAAAAACATGAGCAGAAACAAAAAAGCAACAAATGAAAATAAATATCAGTACTTCATATCAACCTAGTTTTATTTATTTGACTGATATTGACATGTTTAAAAAATTACATATCAGTTAATACTGATATTAGTACCGATATATTGTGCAACCCTATTTACAACAACATAGTAAACACTAGTGATGGGTTAACAAGGCGTCATGACATTGTATCTGTATTAATACTATTGCTATTGTCAATGAATACTGACACCTGCTGGACCTTAAAAATCCCTACAGGCAACTTTGTTGACACTCAACTGACAGTGCTTTGATGACGTAGAACATGCAGTAATATAATTTAAGTCATTGTATTTTATATTGTATTACTTCATCTCTTCATTTAAATTTAAAATATGTTTGCTACAGGAGAACCATAGGAAGACGGAGAGGAGCTCAATTTTTTTCCGATGATCTGTTTCCTACTGTCATGACATAGTGACAGTTTTAACAAATATGTAAAAATAATTTTCTTTTTTAATAAAAATTACATACTGTAGCTTTAAGCTGAGGTTCTGCACAAGTCTTTGTTTCCACAATTATGTAATAAGATCTACCCCTAAAATGGTTTGCAATGTCTTGCAAACCATTATAGTTATTGCAAAATTACTGTAAGCAATACGTATTTCACGAAAAATTCTCTGGACTGCAAAAAGTGTAATGCCGGATTCACAAAGCATGTGAACTGAAGACATAGTCAGACAGTCCAGAAGATTGTCACTGTCCTACAACAGGGAAATGATGGCGGTGTTCTGTCAGCCCATCAGCTCCCGAAACCATGAAAAATAAAACCTCATAAAAACGCCAATACTGTGCACAGGATAAAAACATTAAGCAGCAACTACTTAACTCCTCCTAGGGCTTTAAGCCCTAGCAGGTAAAGCAGGATAAGGTAGTCAAGTAAAGTAAAACAAAAGAGCAAAACCCAGAAGCAACTTTCACATAAAACTGATAGAATCCAGAGAATATGCAGTGTTTGTTGAACTGTCTCGAGATCTTGCCATCATTATGTCCCTCATTCTTCAGTAAGGTCTTTATAGTGATCCATCACCTTAATAGTGCAGGTGACACTTGACTCCCTAACAACCTGAGATTTTTAAAACATCTTATAATTTTTTAATCCTTTCTACTGTGACCTTTGGCACAAGAAGTGAATTACATAAGGCCTTGCAGTGTTTTCTTGTGTTCAGAGAAGCCACAATGTGCAGACATGTTTCCTCACTTATCTCTGTTTTAGAAAAAAATAAACAAACAAACAAATACTTGGGGGGGATAAACCACAAAAGGCAAAACACAGGTAACAATTTGCTGAAGATGGCTTAGGGCTGAAACGATTCCTCGACTGATTCGAGTACCTCGATTATTAAAATTCCTCGAGGAAAATTTACCTGCCTCGAAGCTTCGTTAATTTATGTTTTATTATTTAGGGCACCGTGTTCCGGCTGGGACATTTTTTGCGTTATGCGTAGCTCTGACGTCTGCCTCTGTGTTGTTGAAGAAAGCTAAGTGTTAGCTGCATAACATCCAATTTTTAAGTACAGCCCATGGGGATTTTATTGATTGATAACAATGCCCGGGTTTTCATCGTTTTTGGGGGACCAATAAGCA
This sequence comes from Alfaro cultratus, assembly GCA_903066825.1. Taxonomy (NCBI): domain Eukaryota; kingdom Metazoa; phylum Chordata; class Actinopteri; order Cyprinodontiformes; family Poeciliidae; genus Alfaro; species Alfaro cultratus. Next base: position 22,690 of record CAEFZX010024531.1, read on the forward strand.
TCCTTAAAATAACTGGCGCAATGCCTGGAGTACAGCAGCCTTTTTCCTCCAGGAGCTACTGGTTCAAAGCGAATGGCGGGAAGAGCACTGCAAGAGTATTTATACAGGTTTAGCAGATAGACTGAACATGGCGGACGGCTGAGTACTTGATGCTTAGGGTAAGTATAGCTTTACGGACGAACCGTACAATAAACTCCATATCATCCTGGTCTGAACAAACGGGTGGCGGAAATCATTGTGGTGGTACATGGCTGGTAGATGAGTTTCTGAGTGTGACGAACAAGTGTGCCGTAAATATCCCACATTGCTCCCCCCAGTTACTTTTATTCTGTGGTCTATCAATCGTACATTAGGTTTGTTTGTTCGTCTTTCCCCGGGGACTTATACGTTCATCTGTCTCCTCCCTCCCTTCTACCCCCATCTTATGTTCGTTTGCCTGCCCCTCCTACCACCACCACCCCGAACCTCCCACTCCAGGCCACATTTACCATATTCTCAAACCCAAAGCTTGACAGGTATGGGGCAGGGTGAGAATAATAAATTGTTCCATTTCTATAAAATATGGCTTAAATTAAAGCAGAGGAAATTGCTGATGTTTTGATACGTAAAATATGTGTACTCCCAAGATATAAATAAATCTATAAACAGTTAAGGTTTCTGTCAGTTCTGTCAAGATACAAGAGAGGTTCTAAACCTCTAAACAAAACTGACTCTTTTTTGGTCAGTAATTTAATTTAACATAATTGACACTTTAGGACTCCTAGCTCGTTAAAGAATAATAAACCAGGCTCCTGTAACACATATCATCCTGTTTGATGATTGTTATGGATATTGAAATGTTCTACAAACAAAAGAGGCAATTAGTCTAGACTGATATTTATTGAACTTTTAGATATTGCAGCAGTTGCAGTGCGCCACAGTAAACGGAAAATAATACTGAAAAACATGTGAAAACAACGCTAAACCACTTTTTGTTCTGCTTTTTCACGCTCCCTGTGTTGGTTTTACTCCACAGAAAATTACTTTTTAGTTTGGTTATCATAGCAAGATTCCTTGGTATGGCAACCCAGTAGATCCTCCCTTGAGCAGATCTAAAGTTTTGGCTGGGAAGCTACAATTTCTTTACCCCACTTTCCTGCAAAGCTCCTGTATTATTATTTTCCCGTAAATATCCCGTATTGTGCCCACTCCCATGTCCCCTTGCGCTCTCACGCTAGCTTCGCTCCCTCCCCACACACCCTTACGTTAGCCCCGCTATTACGTTAGTCTACAACCCCTCCAATCCCTGCCTACACTGGACTAATAATACTGATGTGCTTTACAGGAAGGGTCAAAGCAGGCTCTAACTGCTGAGAAGGCAGGTCGCATCTTACTGTTGGTATGGCATCGCGTAAACACACGGCTCGGAGAGCTGAAGTTTCCTTTTATTTATTAACATTTTTAGTCTATTTTTTGTAATCTGGTAGGACAGCTGAAGTGCTGAAGCAGTACAGCAGGGAAGAATTACTGAAAATTAAGAATCAGACATCCCGATTTGTATATTCAAAGCAGGATTTTATCTCTGCTACTTTAGTCATGTGTAGCTCCAAGGTCTCTTGGACCACTGCTGTGTGGCCCAAGAGACGGCTGGCAAAACTTAGGTACAGGCGGTGCATTGAGGAACAGTTCAACAACAATGACTCATGGAATATGTGGAAAGGACTCAGGACGGAGCCTCGTACCGGAAGCCCGTTGAAAGGCTGTTAACGTTGTAAACTGTGTGATTGTGAGCGTGAGTGGGAATAAAAATAGCAATAGGTATTCTGTCCCATTTAACACAGTAAGAGTGTAATTGGTAAACCTTTTATGGATGCAATTTCCACAAAAAACCAAACCTGTTTAGGTTTTCATTTGGAACATTCTAAATTATAGATTAATTGATGGAACTTGACTAAATGTCTTTTTTTTTTTTTTTTTTTTCGTTGTTTTCATTGTTGTTTTTACTGTTTTTTACTGTTGATTCTATGTTGCATTATGTTTCTGTTTTTGAAGTGATGTAAAGCACTTTGAAATGCCTGCTGCTGAAATGTGCTATACAAATAAAACTTGATTGATTGATTGATTGACTATGGTAAACTACAAGAGCACTAGCCAGTGGATCAGAGAGGATCCCTTTCTTCCTGATACATTGAACAGTTTCTTCTCTAGATTTGATGCCACTAGTGGCAGAGAAAGCAATCCTCCCCTCCAACTAGAGGAGCAATCTCAGCCCCTAATCCTGCAGCTCAACCAGGTGACTTCTTCTCTGAAGAGGATTAACCCCAACAGAGCCACGAGACTGGACAAGGTATCAGGAAGAACTCTGAGGTCTTGTACTAACCAGTTGGCAGGTTTCTTTTTAGACATTTTCAATCTGTCCCTGCAGTTTTCCACTGTCCGTCTGCCTTTAATCCTCCATCACTGTGCTGGTACCAAAGAAATCTGCTATGACTGGCAGAAATTACTACCGCCCAGTTGCACTAACCCCAGTCATTATGAAGTGCTTTGAGAGGCTCATCCTAAAACACATCAAGGATAGCCTTCCTGCTGGTCTAGACAGGCACCAGTTTGACTATAGGAGGAACTGGTCCACTGGTCCATACTGTTGCACTACGCACAGCCCTGACACATCTGCAGCATCCTGACACTTATGCCAGATGCTATTTGTTGACTTCAGTTCAGCATTTAACACCATCATCCCGGAGAAGCTGATAGTGAAGCTCCACGACCTGGGATTTTCAAGATCAATGTGCCTTTGGATCAGGGACATTCTCAACAACTGGCCTCAGGTGGTGAGAAAAGGGGACCGAATATCATCCACCCTGGTCTTCAATACAGGCACATGCACGGCTGTGTGCTTAGTTCGGTTCTTTTTACACTGTTCACCCACGATGGTGTAGCCATCCACTCCAGGAACAGGGTTCTAAAGTTTGCAGATGATACCACCATAGTGGGTCTGATAACAAACAATGATGAGACCCTATACAGAGAGGACATCCAGAACCTGTCCAAGTGGTGTTCAGTAATAACCTGGAGCTCAACACCAGCAAGACCAAGGAGGTCATACTGGAGGACAGCGCATCCACCTATTAGAATATAAGGGGACCTCCACATCACCCTGGACCTGACTTGGTTGCTGAACGGAGAAGGCCCAACAACGGCTCTTCTTTCTCAGGAAATTGAAAAGGGCTGGACTCCCTGCTCAGCTGCTAAAGAACTTTTACGGAGCTGTGAGCATCCTCTGCCACAGCTTGACTGTGTGGTATGGCAACTGCACAATCGAGGACAAAAAGAACTTGGCCCGGGTGGTGAAAACTGCCCATTGGATTGTGGGAAGTCAGCTACCGAACCTGGATGTAATATATACTGGCAGACTTCAAAGGAAGGCCAGTTGTATTGCTGATAATCCCTCCTACCCAGGACACAAACTGTTTGTACCACTACCGCCAGGGAAACAGTACAGATACATAAAGTGCACAACCATGCGGCTAAAAAACAGCTTTTTCCCCAAGAACTATGAAATCTATCTGTCCACCTTACATCCTCTCTGCCCCCTGCAGTCACACCCACACCCTTATGCTGCACCATAAGGACTGAATAAGACTTTATTCATTTATCACTGAGAGTACCACTCCAATTTCATTATGTTCTGGAAACCTAATGACAAAAATCTTATGTCTTATGAAGACATTCTTTGACTCTGTGGTGGCATCAGCCATAGTCTATGGTGGCTTATCTATAGCAAGAGGAAGCGGTTAGATCAGATCATCAAGAAGGCCACATCTTTTCAAGGATGACATTTGACGCAGTGCAGCCGGTGGGAGACTGGCTAAAATAACATCACTTATAGACAGTGTCTTCCATCCCAGGTATGAAGCTTGTTGCTGAACTGGGAAAACTACTGCATCCTAAGTGCACTAAAGAGTGTTATAGGACTGTCTTCCTCCCAACTGCTGTTAGACTTTATATCCATCACTACTTCCAACAAAATCAATAAGGTATGTACATAAGTGGTGAACCAATAATTGAGCTGATAAATTGGCCCCTATTTCCTTAATTTTTGGAGATTGATGAGTGGTCAATTTTATCCACTGGTCTACCTCTGCAAAAGTCTAAAAATCAGCTAAACCATCCTCTTTTGCTCTGCTGTGAGAAAAGGTTGTGTGATAAACTCACCCATCGAGTCATGTCTGCATGTTCACAGTTAACAATAGTCACCCTACTGTTGCCAACTCAGCAGCTTTCTTGCTAAAGCAGCTCTAGCTGCTTTAGCAAGTATTGATATCGGTCAAAATAGAAATCAGCAGGTCAGAAATCGACCAGAAAACTTAAATCGGTTCATGCAGATGTGCTAGAACGCAAGTCTTTCCTGTCCAAGGCTATCAGACTTTATATTAGGGCTGAAACAATTCCTCGAATGATTTGAATACCTTGATTATTAAAATTCCTTGAGGAAAATTTATCTGCCTCAAAGCTTCATTAAATTATGTTTTATTAGCGCACCCTGTTCCGGCCGGATCATTATTTGTGGAGGGCAGCGCTGTCACTTCCGCCTATGAGTTGTTGTGAAATGCTAGCAGCATGGTCTTGAATTGTGCGGCATTTTGCCAGGGTTGGGGGACAAATAAGGATTGTTGAACTTCGCGATTGGACTACGACAGCTTTTCTGGCGTTGGAATTGCATCATCAATTCCAACGTGGGAGCGAACGGTAAGAATTGGGGAGATAGAGAGAGAGAGATCCGATTCCTTGGATAATCGTAAAAATATTCTAGAGTACTTGATTACTAAAATATTATTTTACAACAGCTCTACTTTATATGCACACAGCCTCTAGAGCTATGCATTTTAAATGTTGAATATATATTTAGTAATATACTGAGCAACATGCTTGTGTCCTTAAGACTATCACAGCTCATTGCTATTTATTATTGCTGTATGTTTACTCTTATTACTTTAATTATTTACACTTTTATTGTGTGCTATGCAAAGTAGGGGGGACAAACAAAATTCCTTCGATAACTCTAAATGCACTAACCTCTCACCTCTGAAAATAAAGAATGCGAATAAATACTCACGGCCAGTTATATTCATGGTATGATTCCCTAGACTTTTTTTTCTCAATTCTTATCATCACTGTAATGGACTTTAAAACTATACCGCATGCAAGCAAATGAAGAGAATTTATACTTTAAGTCAAGAGTTGTTGAACAAATAAGCACAACTGAACACGTTCAGACAGAGGTATATAATTACTTAACTTCCAACCAAAGGTTGCACTAGACTTTTTTGTTATGCATCATTATGGTTAATGGGGTTGAAAAAAATCTCACCACTTTTAAAATCATAATGACATATTCAATTGCATTTAATCTAAATTTGACATAATTAAAGGCAACATATCTTGCAAAATCCCCTTTTTTAACCCTTAAATAATTTTTTGTGTACATACAGGAGTGCAAAATTATTTTAATTTATTCTCTTACAGTTCTGCATAGATTTGTTTTACTTAGTTACTCATCACTAATTATGAGTACTACTTTTTTGTTTTTGAGTTATATTTACCACTCTGCTCATTTTTCTCTATTGCCTATAATGTTTTCTTGTCTATGAAATCACAGCACTTACTGTGGAACTGCTAAACAAGGTTATGATTTCTGGCTAATCAGTTTTGTAAATCCATCAAAATCACAGCAATTTTGGCGTCCCAGTTCAGTTATGTTGAAGTTACAAGTAGACAAGTCAAGACAAGATTCCTTACATCATCCCCCGGCATCAGAGCCTATTCAATGTGTCTGGTTCAATTTGATTTTTTTCTGGGAATGTTCCCACATCAGTGAGGAAAGTCTGCATAGAGCACTTGAGGATGAGTGCTTCAGCAACCTCCACCAGTAAAGAGGAATTTTCAAAAAGACTTTGTCTGATTGAGGGGCAAGTTGCTTCTCTATATGGAAATGAGGTTCACAGCAAAGTGGTAAGCTGCTAATAATGCTAAAATGACTTTAAAGCTTATTTTAGACATAAATTTTGTATGTTCTGGCCATTGGTTTGACAGTAGTGTTGTACCATCTGCCTTTGTTAGCGCTGTGCTAGCTTTTAGCTGGCCTCTTGATGATATAATTGTACTGCATTACTGAATATAATTATTTGGCTTTGTTTTTTCAGTTTTTGTCTTGGGAAACATATGACCCAAATGCATTCAGTGACGTTCTTGACGCTCTCATTTGCTAACTCCTTAATTATGTTGAGGCTTTGTTTACTTTTTTATATCATAATAACATGTGACCACAAACTGTACATGTGTGCAGCATTGAAAAGAGACATGGGCACAGCCTGCCCTACCTGTACACAACCAAAAAAAGACAAAAATAACGTAACTTTTTTAAGAAACACATAAAATACCGACATTAACAATATAGCCCCACGCATTGTCATAAATTGCCTATAGACTTGTCAGAGGCACAGACACTTTCAAGTCAGACACTTACTGCTTAGAGTGTCTCAACACAACCCCATAAAAATAAAATTCTCCCTTTAAACACATATTGTAAATTAGTCTTAACTATTTAAAGGAGCTTTATTAGATATTTTCCAAACACATAGTGACATTTTATAGCACAATCTACTAATTATGCTACCATCAGTTATATAAATGCTGTGTATATTAAATATGACTTAAAAGAAATTAGCTTTGTAATTTATCGCCTTGAAATTGGGTCTCTGTCTCTTTAAAAACATCTGCTCTTTCTGAAACTTCACCAAGATAACACTGCAGGTATGTTTTTGATGACTAAACCATGTTATAACATAACACCTGTCACATGTGTAAAGTTTAAAAAAAAGTTAATTTTACATAATACTGCCCATGTAAGTAATCTATAGGTGTGAGTATTTTTAGCAAGTTAAAGTAACATTGTGGGGCTCAAGTCAAACTAATGCCTGATGCAAACTTCCCAAGTTTATGTTTTTCTATGAATATTAAACCAGGATAGAAGATCCTGACCAGCAGCATTTGATGTATGCTGGAGAGCAGTGGTCTCAAGCTGCATTCCTCAAGCCGGAGTCTTAAAACTTTCAGATGTCCTACACACTTGAATTAAACAGTAAAACTCTCTCATTAGCATACAGTCAAACTCTGCAGAGCTTTTCTTATAAACTGATATAAGAGCCAAGTGTGCACAAAGGTATCTAAAAGTTGCAGGACACTGATCCTTAAGGACTGTGGTTTGACACCACTGCTGTAGAGTCTGCAGGGGGAAAAAAGTAAAGTCAACTCAAGTTCACATTATTGTGAACTGTTAGGATGTAACTTCTATATCTTGAGAGGCAAATAAAACATTTTAATATTTTATATGAAAAATTCAAATCAAATAGAAGCAACATAGTAAACAACTTGTCCAAATATCAGTCAAACATATCAGGTATAAACAGCAACTTTATAAACATAAAAAAATGTGCTGGCTTGTACAGAAAAAGACCCTAACTGAATAAGCAAAATGCAATAATCAATAACAGCGATGAACACCTGAAGTGATCCTTGAGATGACTTTTGGCTCGAAATGAACAGACTGGACCAGATTCATGTCATGTAATGTGCAACTTATTCTATGTTCCTGCTCAGGTGAAGCAGTACGTAATTCAGCAGAATAGTGATAACACCTGAGGGGTTGTCACAGGTAGGATACGATCGGCCACACCTCTCACAGTAACATTAATTAAGCTCATCAGGAAAAGTTGTGTCGTCTCAAACCCAGAAGCTCAGTTTGTTCACCCGTGGCTAAATAGAAAATGGACAACAAATACAAAGCTCCATCACTGCGTTACAGCTGAGTATTTCCGTAATGGAGTTCACTTTTCCAAAGGACTTGTTTCTTAGGAACCTAACTTCAGATGAAAGCTGCATCACGGGGAGAACTCCAGGCTGAACCCAGCCAGCCAACAATGCGAGCACATTTTATCGCACAGCTCCTGTTTCTACAATGTTCCTGAAACCAGCTGCCACTCTGCGATAATCTGAGACTCTAACGACTTTAATCAGCACTTATGTTACACCTAAATAAAGAACTCACCAAAGCAAGTACATCTAAAGTTCTAGTAAATAAGTTTGTGCTTACTATGAAGTCGAAGGAAGCTCGGGCTGTTTCTCAACAACGTCCAGCATTGTAAAGAAGATCAAGCATGAAAGGAACATACAACAAAACATCAGCCTTCCTTCTCTCTTCTCTGAAGAACCACATCGACGGCGGCCATGACAGTCCATCCGGGTACTTCTTTGCTCCTGACACTCATGTAGTCGCGGATGAATATGCATTGACTGTCAGACATTAAATTAGTGCCACGGAGGATGTTTTTGTTTCGTCGTAAACACAAAAAGCAACTTTTAGTGGAACGCAACAGCAATTACTTAAACTAAAATACACCCAAACCTTTACAACGTTGTTGCTGCACAATACCTTTCATCCTGTTTCTCTCTGTGTGTGCGTGTGTGTGTATTTGTGTCTCTGCGTATAGCTAGACGTAGGAGTAAACAATGGTTAGTAATGGCGGTAACATGATCTTTTCTGTGTTACTGTATGATCTGCTAGTGTATTTATTGACCTGAAGTCATTTTATAATTTTTTTTTCTGCCTAACTCGGTTTCACGCACGAGCACACACGCGCATCAAAGACAGAGACCCGTAGAGAGACGGACAGTAATGGCGGACGCACTCTTCCAGTCTGTATTGTTTAACTAAGCATGGAAACTGTTTCCGTAGCACATCAGTCGTACTAAGAAATGTGAAGCCTGGGACAGTTTTATACGTATCTACTCTAACATAACGGTTCTACTCGCTTATTGTGTTCATCTGTTAAAATGAATTATGTTTTTGTAAGTACTGCAATTTGCATTACATGATGTGATTTGTAAGAGCAGTTATTGCCTCGCGAACAATATATTAAACAATATGGCTCGGGGTTCAAAACAGATCTTCTTGAAATTATATTTCATAAAATGAATTGGTTGTAATTTCCAGAATTAATTCCTGGATCTTAAAAGGACATAAAACTGCAGCAGTTTTATTGCTGTAGTTAGGAAAAAACTATAATCATGAGTTGTGGTATTATTATTATTATTATTATTATTATTATTATTATTATTGTTGTTGAATTAATATGAGGTAGAAGCATTTTTAATTAATTTAATTAAAAACAAACTTTTGCACTCTGATTATATACACTTTGCACATGAGGGAAAATCAATAAATGTGGCACCAGAATCATAACAATTCCACCCTTAACATGTATTTCTGAAATATGCTTTTTTTTTTTTGGAGGGGGTGGGGGTCTTGAATATTTTTTTCATTGCTGAAATTTCCTTCATTGCTGAGGTAGTAATTTAATTTAAATTAAATTAAATAATCCATTACCTAAAGTTGATCTATAACAGATTATTTTCTGGGCTACATCTTTCTTGACCGATGAGACAATCATGAATATAATCACACACACACCTAGCTCAGTTTAAATACTTCTATTATCAATAAACAAAATTTTATGTTTTATGGGCTAAATGTAAATCAGAACAAAATCTTTCCTTTCATCATTAAATAAATTTTATAAATCAAATTAAATCAAAGTTTTAAACTTATGAAACAAAAAACAGCACAATTTCATCAAGGTATCAAGCACTAGAATCAAAAACAAATTTAAAGAAGTTTGGTACCAAGTCCACGTTCTTAAAGTTAAACTACCACGCATTTATCCAAATGTGGACTCAACATGTGACAGGTGTAGTGCACCTGCTTCATTAATTCACATGTTTTGGTATTGGCCCTCTCTTTCTAATTTCTGGAACGCATTTGTAATGTGTCCTGGCCTCTTGAGGCTGTGCAGGTTTCTTTCTGTTATGCAGGTTCAACTGTGAGGGCACATCTTCCTGATTGGCTGTCTGGAGAGCAGCCACTCCATTGGACCAGCAGAGGATTGTCAAGCCAATCAGATGCTGATTGAGGCCTACCTGCACCATATAAAAGGCTCCTGAAATCATTCCTCCCGTGGGGCAGCTTGCAGGAAGAGGTTTTGTTCAGCTGTCCCCACCTTTGTTGCGTGTAACTAGTGATGGCCAAATGAAGCCTCATGAAGCCCCATGAAGCTATGATTGCTTAACAATTATCCTCCCTTCACAGGCAACCACCTTACCTGTCAATGAGGAGCAGCTGTGCAGAGCCCAGAACAAAAGGTTACATGCTAATCACTAAAAATACTCAATAAATACAATTAAAACTTCTTGTGTGCAAATTGTTATTTATGTGCAAATCTATGCTTAAAGTGCAGTGCTAAATAAAGTGTTTGTTAGTAAAGTGCTATACAGTGACCCAAGTAAAAACAGTCCCAGTAATGAAGATCTTTTCATTACACAGCCGCATAGGTAAAAAACCTCAAAAGAAACAGAAACACATCTATTACATTCTAAAATTAACAAGATAAATACATTGTGAAATAATCAAACAGATTTCAACCCCTTTAAACCAGTTATTCCAAAAGCATAATAAATAGCTAATATTTTATAGTAAAATTCAACACCAATAAATAAATTAGCATATTTAGCAACATTGTGTTAAATCTATTTTTATAGTCAAAATTCAATTCAACATTTCTTCTTTTTCTCTTTCTACCATAAGCAATAAACACCAAGTGTATTTTTTAAAAAGTTACTCGCTTGATTTCAATAATATTAAAATTGAATAAAACAATAGAGCAAGTAAACAGAAAAAACACTTGTATATTGAAGAGTACAGAAAAATGGCAAAGAAAAAAAGTATTACTTACAATTTTAAGACGTTGTGGACTCACTATGTATGTGGCATCATCAGAAGTACTGTGATGATGATTGGGACCGGGAGCCCGGGGGAAAAAACATTTCTGGGTGACTTTCTTTGCCTGTATTTGTTAGAAGTAGAAAAAATAGTCAGCAATATCATAGAATCAGTTAATGTTGGCATTAACTATGAAGTTGTTGTAAATGTGGACTTAAGGGAGACAAACTACCCAGGGTTTCCATGCAATAGTAAATTAAATTGGCCCAAATTAAGGCCAGTAAAAGGTAACAAATAGAATTTGACTTCGTCGTAAATCTTTAAAAAATATAAAATAAAAAATCATGACCCCTTCAATATATTTAGAATTTTACATTGATGCTGACTTTTTATTTTAAGTTTGTTTAACTATAAAATCTGTATTAAAAATTATAACTACTCCCAGGGTCTGAGCTGATGTTGGTAGACTCCGCTGTCCGAGCTGCTCTGCGCATGCCTAGTGTTGGAAGCGCGCAGGGACGCCCTATGGGGGGAAAAGTTCGAACAATCCCAAGGGCGCTTGACCATCAGGGGGCCCCCCCACAAAAAATATATTGAATATATTTTTTTACAGAAATAGAAAAAAAAAATTGGGGCCCTGTCAATTACTGTTATAGTTGGGTTTTTTTTTAAAGCAGTAAATATTAAATGTTACCCCTCCCAGACCAAAAACACACATCTACAGTATATTTGCACTGAAAAAAACCCTGGACCTGCATGAAATGGTTCTTCCTCCTTGGGGAATGGTGTTCAGCAGCAGTCAGTAGAAGATAAGAAGTTCTGTGGCAGTTACTATGCTGCTAAGAAAAATTATAAAGTTAGGTTTTCAAAAAATAGAGAGATAAGAGAGAGAAAAAGACAAGAGTGTGAATTTGTAAGTTTTTCTCCAAGAGAGGTGAGTAGACTGTGAGATTATCAACCATTCTTAGTCTGTAGCTAAGCATACCTGCCTTAGCTACAGACTACTGTTTGACTCCATTTCACTACACTGAAAAAAATTAAATTTGAATATCATGTACTTTTAACACAATAATTTCATGTTTCAAACGAAAACGTGATAAAATCATGTTGGATAAACAAGAAATTCAACAACTTAACGTTTATGAAATGTAATCATGTTGAGATAACATGATTCATTATAGTCAGACTGATATTGTGCTGAAGACGACGAGCGAGATCACAGGAGATCACGCGAGATGGATGAAACTCTCCAACAGTTTCATCCATCAGGCTGTGAGGATGCTGAACTCCCTCCCCTCAGCATCAAAGCGGCCAAGAAGAT
>CAEFZX010024533.1:0-17768 GCA_903066825.1 Alfaro cultratus
GTATATATATATATATATATATATATATGTACTGCTAATCCACCTCATTTTCTATTGCTGCTCCTTCCTAAATCTCTGTCTGGTCATATGGTTAGAAAGCCGGACAGAGAGATGTCGGAGTCAGGATGTGATCAATGGAAGAGATGGTTTGATCTTCTACCCTCTCGCTGCTCTTTGGTCATTATAGAAGCATTAAGTGTAAAACAGCTCAACTGTCAAAGCTGTGTGTAATATTTCAAAATTACTTAGAAACACAAAAAGTACATAAACTAATTTTCATATTTATAGAAAAAGCAAAAAAGAGACAACATAGAAGAAATTCTGAAAATTTGAAGGGAATCTGTATTTTTAAAATTCATCCATCAGCAAAGGGATTGAATTTTGTATTGACTATTGAATGTTAGAAGGGATACTAATGGGATTCTGGAAGCGAACTATAATTCACCTTGCTTGATCTGATTGATTGCTGTGAAAAACCAAGAAAGACCTATCAGACTCATGCTATCTAAACCAATAATGTGCAGTGGGATCAGAGTAGCTGCCTAGATGGTCTTAGAGAATGTGGTCATCAATCTTATTGAAAGCTCTGATAAAGTCTAGAAGCACTTGTACTGAAACCGAACCTGAGTCTGAAGAAGTTATAGATAATTTACCACTGCTGGCAGAGAGAATTATGTACTGTACAAGATTTTGGAGCTGAAGTTGGGAAAACAACGATCTATAGGTTGATGAGGTGCTCAGTTTTTCACATTTCTCAGCTGTGCTTTCAAAATAACACTTGCTATTTTAAATTATGCTTAGAAGAAATGGCCAGTTGCTTAAACCTTTATGTCTTTCTGTGTGATCCAGATATCCTGTTACTGCTAACTGCTAACTTAACACATCATATTAAATCTGTTCATTGTTCACTGGAACAATGAACATTATCTGACACCGGTTCTTTTGAAACCAGGTCTCAGAGTGAAACTTTGCTGGAACACTCCCCACTGAGGTGTGCAGGTCTCTGCAAAGCTGTCAGATTTGTTTAATGCATGCACTGATATAACAGCTAAAAAATGACCATTGTGCTATGTGTGCTAAGCCTGGTCAGTTTAGCACAACTTTTGATACGGAATATACAGGTATATGTGTTACATGAGCACTGGTTCACTGGAGACAACACTTTGAATTTATTGCAGATATTGAATGAGGTTGTGAGGCGAAGAAGAATAATGACAACATGCTATTATCACAGCGCCATGCAGTGGCCTGGCATGGTAGCCATAGCACATTCGAAACAGTGATACAGTGCTCTTATGTAATCAAAATCTAAACAATAAGTAAACCATACAATGCATTAACTTGTTGCTTAAAAGATAAGAAGTTGACATCAGAGGACTTGTTCACTATAACTTTATTATGAACACAATTCTTTATTTTTTATCTTGTTTTTTTAAATCAACATTAGTTGCTATTCTCTTTGATGATCAAGTGGTTGATGCTTGAGCAATTCTCTGGAAGGTAAACATGGGTCCAGATTGTGATATACTGTATATGTCTCTCATCTCAATACCATTTACCACCAAAAAATGCTATTCTAAAAAGGAAACCTATTTTATTTGCTGCTCTCTGAAGTAAGTTAATTATATTTCACTGACAACATGGTTAAGTCAACAATTTTCCTTCCCCTGGTTTAAAGTTATTGTCAGTGTCCTGGGGTGTTTATTGTTGTTTTTGTTTTTTTTTATCTCAGGTGTCCACTAGAGGACGCAGTTGGAGCTTGTAGTCTGAGCTGGAGGGCAGAATGCAGCAGGTGTGTTCCACCATCAGCTGGGCACATGGGGGGCTGGTTGTCAGTCCTTTGACTCTTAAGTGTTCAACATTGTGATAACTTGAAGAGTCTGTGTTCATTTGTGATTTATCTCTGTGCTCTCATGCAAAAACCATTTTGTGTTTTCTTCTTCCTAAAGGATACCTTCAAGCTGACTGCAAGTTTTTAATAATTCCTGAATTAAATTTCCATGAGTCCTCTGAGCAACCTGTCCCCCTCCAACACTGCGTCTCTGTCTGTCTCCTAACTGCCACATGGACCACTCATCCTGGTCCTGGTCCTGGTCCTGCTGGCCTCCCCTTGGCGTTCAACCTCCACTTCATCCAGTGAGAATCCTTCTCATACTCATCAGTAATTCTAGAGAGCATTACCTCCACAAACTGCTTGCTCGCTTTCTCAGAACCCTGGGCTCTGGCAGATCCACTGACAAGTTTGCAAATTCATGTTTGGTGCAAATCAAAGTTCATCTATTTGTTACTTAAAACCCACAATGTCCCCAGAAAGTTCTGGGATTAGGATGCACTGCCAAGCTGATGGCATGTCTCTGTGCAGATTGAGTCACCCTCCAGCCACCACATGAATGGAGTATTATAGAAGCATTAAGTGGAAAATAGCTCAATTGTCAAAAATGTGTGTAAAAATGCAGTTTTTTGTTTTTTATTCACACTGAATGGATTATGATTGTAAGACAGCCTCAGTAGCCAGTGGATAGAGATTCATCTTCAGAGGTAAATGGACAGAACTCAGATAAATTGTGCGTACCAAGGACAGTCTGAGTGCTTGGCGGCTGCTCTGAGGGCCATACCAGAACCAAACATTACCAAGGTCCTCCACTTTAATATGTGAAAATACCTGGATTTTCTCACAGTCAAGAAAACACTTGCCTTTCTTATCCTCACAGGATACCCCAGGTTTATAAAATACATGATGCTACAAAACTTTATGATACGTTTTATCCCCATGTAAAGCACAGGTGTCAGGCTGGAAGTTAAGTTCTCCAGAGTCCTGCTAAGAACCGAATTATTTGATTTGAGTGTGTTGAAGCAGTGATGTGTCTAAAAGTTGCTGGACATTAGACTTAAGGCATACAGTTTTAAATGTTTGTTTAATCATCTGTAACTGTGTTTTAGCAACATCCCATTTGATTTAGAAATGTCATTCTGAGCAAGAATTATCCGTGACACAGTGAGATGTTCTTTCTGGACCTGGATGTCACTGGTATTTGTCTTTCACTGTTCTGTCTCTTGGTTACCTACTGGTTTTTTGTAGAAAACCCCATTTAGGTGACAGTGGTAACCTCTAAAAGCAATGCAAATTCTTATACATGTGTTCCTACTGACATGGTTAATAGAGCAAGCTCTTTAGTAAACTATATGCTAAAAAGGAGCAGATGACAAACTTGAATATGGGGAAAAGAATCGGCTGATAGTGTCATTTAAATGTTGCCTGTCTTTTTCTTAAGAATTCATATAAACTATAATAAACTACAGATGCAGACACATGCTCCGGCATCCATGTACAGTGAAATGTCCGTATTCCAAAGCAAGTTTTATCATTTGAATGCTTTTTGACAACATAATGTTCTTGATTAAAATTATGAACAGAACACAAGCGTAGGAAAACATTTTTGATTCAATTTTAAACATTTTTCAAAAGGAATAAAATTGAGAACTCTGATAAGACATCCAACATAAGCAGAAATGTCAAATACAGTTAACATGGGTTGAGATTTAGAGTTTTGAGTGTAAGTGTTTTTGTTATATATCTCCAGCCTTGGAGCGCTATGTTAGCTCTGTTCAGTAAATGGTTACCCAGAATTCCTCTCAAATAGACTTCTTAAACATACTGAGGCACAGAGCTGCCTTTCTGGCGCGCTGCAGTGCAATTTATCTTAACTTATCTCAATTGGGTTTAGGCTGGGTGATGGTAGCAGGCAGCCATCACTCTCCTCCTGGGTCAGATAGCACTTGCATAGCCTTGAGGTGTTTTTTGGATCATTATTCTGTCATTATCCCTAAATGTTTCTTTTGCAGTAAAGCGTACCTTGTTGGGCACTTTCCATTGAAGGTAGTTTCATTACGACCTTCACTTGTGTCAAAAAAGGAAGCTGAAATATGTGGAAATCACTTCATAAATGCTGACATTATTCACCCAAAATTCAGTAATATAAAAAAATATAAGTTTCAATTAATTGCTAGAGCTACATTGTTGAATACACATTGTTTTTGCTTTTTTATTTGCTTATCTTGCTAAAATGTCAGTGCAAATATCACAAACTGCAACCAAAAAAATCTGATTTTTTTCTAAACTACCAAAGAGTGAAAGATTAAAAAGCTTTTCTTTGTTTTTTTGTATGTGTTCCACATTGTGGATTGCTGCACTGCCTTTCCATGTTAAATAATCGGTTTCATCAAGAAAATAGACAGTGTATATAAACTCACATACAGGAGCATATAAGGTTGCACATACGAGCAACATTCAACAACTATTTAAGGTTTCAATGGCTAAGGCTAATCACAAGATGTACAGAAACAGTTGTGCAACAATAGGTTTAGCGTATTTATGAATAAATATTAAGTACATAAGAAATTATTAATAAAATTAGTAATTCAGATCAAAAATGCGAAGTTGGGGCAACACTTGATTAGCATGAAACAATAGCCAAAATGATATTTAGTCTCAATTATTTCTTTAGGAATACAAGGCTGGAGAGGGTTTTTTTTTTTATTACAGAACAATAGATGAAAGTGTGAACTGCACACATAAATAGAATAAACAAGCGACTTCACTCCAAAATGTAAGAACTTACTAACAAAATACCCCAAGCTCCAGTTAAAATACTTTAGTTCAGTAAGCTAGAAACAAACTAAAAAGTGAAATGAAATTAAAAGAATAATGAGAACAAACTATGAATATGAAATGCTGAAAAGGCACAAATAATATTATGCAGCGATACCACCATTCAGGTTGACCATATATTTAAGAACCAAGACTTTGGAATGAGGCCCAATGAAACTGTTCTGTTTGGCCAGTAGGAGCCACCGTACATCCTGCTTCCAGCTTTGGGATTATGCATCTAAAAAAAAAAGAAAACCGACCACGGAACATAACATGTAAAAACGTTTCCATGCATGCACTTAATTTTTACTTTGTTTTTTTTTAAATCAAACATTCTCTCTAATGTACAATCTTTGTGTCTCTTGGTATCTCATACACAATCTAAACGTGTTATCTGGATGGAGTAGTTGATTGCAGTGAGGGTGGAGGTTACTGTCTGTAATCCCAACCCTGATTCAATCTCCACCCCAAGCAAATGAAGGACTGAATGAAAACCAGAATGTTAAACTAGTTGCTGACTCAATGCCTTTGATCATTACTCAGCAATGCCATCTTGACTTATTGCAGTGCTTAACCCTCTCCAGGCAGATGTTGCAGATTTGCAATTTCTCCAAATATCAGATTTTTCCTGCGACTAGAACTTAATCTGAGCCTGAGAGGGTTAATCCTTTCCATATGGCATCATATTTATTCTCAGGTAAATCAGTGTATGGAATTAATTTATGCAGGATAAAGAAAGAGACACATAGGCAAGTTAAATACAGATGAGAAAACTCTTCAGCAAAGCACAACAGCGACCCAGAGGTTTCAGCATAAGTGTGTGTGGCTGTGTGTAAGGAGGAGAGATACTCCAGCAGTATAAAATAGCCACACTTAGAAACCCAAATATTTTTTGAATCTAAATTATTATTTTTTTCACAATAAGGGTGAGACAATGTGTGTATGATAACAATATAATACGCTGCATATATTTCCTCATTGTCTGATTCAGTGATAGATTATAAATGGTGATTAACTAAATTTAAGAGGTTATGTTACTTATCTTGCATTGCTGAGATGAGCAAAATTAAAGACAAAAGGAATTGTACGTTTTGGATATGAATTTTTATAAGTACTCTACCAATTAAACACAGAACGGGTTGGACCAGCATTCTGTGGTCAGCTACAGTCTGGTACAAAAGCATTTCTAGCCCTTCACTTCATTTTGTGATGCTACAATGAAAATATTGAGCATATTTATTAGGATCTTATGTGATAGATCAACAGAATGAGGAAACTTTTATATTCAGGCCCACTGAGTCCATAGTTTGTAGGATCATCATTGGCTGCAGATGTATTTTGGTGTGTTTGTCTAACAGTTTTTAACATTCAACACTACCATTTCCACATCATCTGGCAGACTTTTACAATTTGGAAGTGTGTTCAATGCTTTTAGTTGTAGAAAGTAAGTTTTGTCATCCTAAAGGTCACAGTGCATTGCATTTATTTCTGTGCATTCCTTTATAGTCACAGCTGATTTTAAAGATGGTGTTCTGTGTACAAACACTGTGCAAAAACTACTGAAGCCAAAGCTTAGAAAACTAAGGGAGAGAAGTATCTGCATTTAAAAATCTGCAACAATCCTAGTCTAGCAACTAGGATTGCTAGACTAGGATTTTTATGGTTTTGCCCCTTTTACAGGCAATGTTTTCAAATTGCAGTCATGCATATTTGAATTTTAGAGCATGTATCTTTGAAATAAGACAGTCTTGCTATATACAGTGAACTATTTGTATCAAACATGCAGGTGAAAACTGTTGATGTTACATCAAAGCTAATCATAAAAACAAATTTAAGTACCCAACTTCTCACACCTTGTAGTTAGCTTAACAGCACCTTGCCCACATATGAAAAAACCCAAAGATGATTGTGCATCTTAAAGAGAAAACGTCAGATAGAGACATTGTGTAACTCTGAAAACAAGGTCTTCAAATCCAAATAGATTTAAGATTTTTTCCAGTAAGAAGTATAACCTGCTCTCATTCATCCTCTCCAAAATGGATTCATCTTTAACCTTTTCTGGAAATGCATGTTATCTGCTCCTCTGTGCAACCAGTGTCAGTGTCAGATTTCTCTGACTTTGCCCTAAATATGGGCTTTTAACACCTTTGAATCTTTTTCCACAGGACGCCGTCTTCTCAATTTGTCTGTGTAAATCGCACATTCAAGGCCTGAGAAAAAGCCCAAATTAGATTTTAATCCCTCTTACACAGTGTTGATCAGATTAGTTGATGAAAATTGTTCTCAGGCATATATCAATGCATATCCTCTCAGACACTTGGCAGGAGTAGCTGTAGAGGTTGTTTTTTTATTCTTGGCTTGGTTTTCCTGGTAGATGAAAAGGAGACACATTGACAGAGATCAGCCTTGTGAGAAAAGTCGACCTGCATGTTTTTTATCAGCAGAGGGACACAATGTGTTCATCAAAGGCTCTAAACGTCGCAACACAAAATTGAGCGCTACAGATCTGAAGCAATAGTCTACATTTCAAGGACGGAAGATGAAGCTAGAATTAGTGAGAACTGGCAAAATTTAACAAAAGTTCAAAAACGTTTTATGTACCATAGACACTTATCAGCAGGAAATCAAGCATGTTTTTAACTAGTGATGGGAATTTCAGCTCTTTTTAGAGAGCCGGTTCCTTCGGCTTCATCAAGCATGCTCTGGATTGCTTGGTAGATAATTTATTTTCATTTTGTTTTAATCTGGTTTAACCTGTCTTTATACAGCATGCTGCTCCAAAGGATGAAGCTTTACTGATGCTTTGATAAGATTAAATTCCTTTCAAAAGCACATTTCATTTATTGTAGCATTGAAATTCACATATCATCACCACTGTAAGGACTGAAACACATATGAGTGTAATTAATAATTTTACACTGTTTCCATTATGCTGGATGAACATACATTAATGTCAGCCCTGACATCAGCATCAGCTATGGGATTTCAAGCATCCCATAAATGTTTTCAGAAATGTTCTAGTTTTATGTTATTCCCTTGTATTTATTTTTCTTCTGTTCCTTCAAAGAAATTATTGGCTATTCCAAAAAGAGATCAAGCAAGAATTGGCACAAAACTGCTAACCTAGTTATGGAGAATGTTGTCTGTGCTCCAAAAGAGAGGCTTGATTACTTGAGATCTTGTGTTTCTGTCCTGCACGTTACCAAAAAGAAAGGTTGCATGATAATGAGTTGGGGCTGTGAGTGTGTGACTCTTAACACTTGCCAGCAGTTTTCAGCTGGTGTCCAATCAATCTGCTAAATATTCCTTTATGTACTCAAAGGACTCTATAAAAGTTTTGATTCTACACCAAGAAATTTTCCTGAGCTGAAGTTATGTGCATATAGTGTACCAGCAATTTTCACAGCAAATGTTAATAAATGTGCACTTGCAATCTGTGTGTAATTAATGTCTGATTCATGAACCCAGCGACTCATTATGTAATCAAAGACTAGCCGCCCTCCAGGCACATTCTGAGAGCAAAAAAGAGCTCAACAACTTCTTTTGAGCACGCTCAACTGCAAAACTACCATATTTATTTAAAAATTCATTACAGGCCTGAGAAAATTGTCTTTCTAATGAAATGCTAATGAGCTTTAGTTGAAATGCTGGAATGAAAGCAGTGGGAGTTGTTTAACAAATTTCTGTCACGAAAATATGCTGAGATGAAAGAAATCCTCTAAAATAATCTCAGTGAACATCACATTCCACTCTAAGTGACTTACTGTGTCTCTGGTACCCTATGATGATTTAGCATTTAGCATATGATGATACACAGCAAACATTGTCTGTTTAAAGACAGTTTAAACAGCTTCTATGCAATGAGGAAATGTGCAGCAAATGTGCATTCAATCCTCCTGTCCTGAACTGCCAATGAGTTTTGGAAAACAGCTTATTGGGTCTGACTGCTGATTCCTCAACAGGCCAAGCTGCTGATCTGGTCCTCAAAAAGACAATTACAATTAATAGCACAACGGGTTACATTTACTGAAACGTGTTTTCACACCTGATAGTCTGGTAGACTCAGTTTGATTGGGGACCAAAATTGCAACATTTGTTACATTTTCAGATGATGCTGTTCAGTTTCATAACGCATGTGTCAAAGGACCCAAAATGATTGGAAAACCTGTTCCCCCCCTCGCCTGTGGTGGCGCTGCACCAAGAACTAGTGAAGGTATTGACACAAAATCTCTGAAAACAACTCTGATCGCAATTCCCTGCTTCACAAAAACAAAAATTGAGTGGCATCAGATTTTAGTGGTTGTAACATTTCTCCATTGATATACATTACTGGTTTGGACATGGCCTATCAGCCGCTGCAGCTAGTGAGGCTCCTGCAGGCTGGTGGACAATGTCTCCTAACAAAAATCAATGTGTTTAGATGCATGTTGGTGTTTGTGCAATCTTCACTATTCCTACTCATTTTTACATGATATTTCCACTCTTAACAGGCATCTGTTTTCTGTACTGCTATAGTGCATGATAAATATTCTATCTTTTCTATGTTTAATAAACATGCACATGTACAGTTTTGGAAAAGTATACCGCATCAGTTGTACATCCCTTGGATTGCGAGTCCAACATTCATATATTTTAAATATTTTTATAACAGTATGTTCTGTTATAGTCTTGTACAATAAAGCTGTTATAGTTATTTTGAATCTTGTTTTTTATATTTTAACACTAAGACTTTTTTGTGTGAACTCTGAATTCCACCTGAATTTCCCCTTTGCAGGACAAAAACAGCTGTTTCTATTCTACTTATAGGTTGAGTCAGAAAGTAGAAGGACTTGTAATTTAAGAGCACCACATAGTTTACTTCTCAGTCCATAAACACCTTTTTTACAAGTGGAACACAATCCATGGGGGAAATGTGCAGACTGTTCATTGGAATAATTTCATTATAATGAACTTGTAAAGTAATTCATTGCCAAGAAGCCCTGCTGCAGCACAAATACAGTGAGCCTGAGCCAGCAGCACTCCTTACGCTACTTTTCTGGAGATTATTCAGAAAATCTCATTTCATTTAGCTGGCAGACCAGCTAATCCAGCCAGTGAGTGCGATGATGGAGTCAGACCTGAACATTCACAGCCACATGAAGACAGTTACAAAGTCGACATTTTATCACCTGAAGAACATTTCAAGGATTAAAGGACTAATGTCTCAGCGAGATCTAGAGAAACTCATCTTAGTCGTATTGATTACTGCAATAGTGTCTTCACAGGTCTGCCAAACAAAAAAAAATAAATAAAAAAAAATAAAAAATCTGACTGAAAGCTGCTGCTGGTATTCTGACAAAAACCAGGAAGGTAGAGCACATCATAGAGTTCGAACTGCTTCCACTGAGAGAATAGACTTTAAAATACTGCTGTTAGTTTACAAATCACTGAACGGTTCAGCACCACAATACATTAAAGATCTGCTGCTGTTGTATCAATCTTCCAGAACCCATGGAGAAGCAGCATTCAGCTTCTATGCTCCACAAATCTGGAACAAACTTCCAGAAGACTACAAAATAACTGAAACACCGAGTTCCTTTAAATCTGGGCTAAATCCCACCTGTTTAGAGTTACTTGATACTTGACAAAATGTAATGTTTACTGGTTTTCTCAATTGCTGACTGTGCTTTTATTACTTTGTGTTTTATGATGTAAAGCCCTTTGAACTGTCTTGTTGCTGAACTGTGCTATACAAATAAATTTGATTGAAGTAAAATGTATTTTACAAATAACAAAACGTGCAAACTTAAAAACACACACACAAAAAACTGAACAATGGAAGAAAAAACATGAAAGAATCAGGAATCATGAGAAAACGATCAGCCAGACAAAAGAATTGGACCACAGAGAAAAAAACCGAGCGGACCTGACATGAACAGAAAAAGGAACCAGCGAGGAATGAGAGGAAGTTAAATGCCTAAATACTGGAGAGCTTTGATTACTGAAGTGCTTCATGAGTTCATTTCCAGAATGAATGTCAGCTGTGAGTGAAGCCGGACTACGAGATGGAGGGAAAGTCAGAAGTAAAGACAGAAGCGCACACACCAGAACCTAGGAAAACAAGAGAGAAGAGAAGATTGGAAACCAAATCACAACCCAAAATGACAATAAATACCAACAGCCATTAAAGAGAGGCCAAGAAACAGGAAGAAAGCATTATAGACAACAAGTCACATCACAATGATAACTGTACCTGATACTTATTTTAATATTAAACTGAATAAACTACATTAAGCAAATTACCCATGCATTGAAACTTCATAGAAAAAAAATATTTAAAAAAGTAATTATTCAATTATTTCATTAAAAAATTAAAAATCCAAAAGCTTCACAGCGGTCATCTTGAACTTTCCTCTACAACCTAACTGTATATCAAGAGTAATGAAACTGCTGAGAAGCTTTGAAGATCTGAAAATGGCTACAGGCTTCAGTCGGCCTGGAGAAACGTAGACTTTTACCAAAACCCACTGAGAACCGAGTCTAGACTAAAGATAAGTGTGGCTCTAAGGATGAAATAAAACTAATCGGTTAAAAATCTTTATTGAAAAGCCGTTGTTTTTATTTTGCAATGTGGTGATACATTTAAATACATTTTGGTTTTTACTGATGTTGAAATTGCTGCAAACAGTCATAGTACTGGTTTAGGTTTGAGTTGTTGGTGTCAGCTTTATTTTCTACATCTTCGTTAATTTGATCTCCCAGCTAATTTACAACTACAGTCACAATCAGTGGAGGAAATATTACAAACCTCTCCTTACAACAATGGCAACAACTATGACATAAACTTCACCAACCAGAACCCTCCTGTTAATTAATAAGGAAGCAGCCTCCTCACACCCCAAAACAGCCACATCTAATAAAACACATCTGGATGATTTCAAATGAATGGTACCAATGAAATTAGTTCTTGAGTTCAGAGCTGAACTTCTTTATTGTTGCTTGTGGCCGTCAGTTGCTCTGCGAGTTGCAAACATCAAATTAGGGTTGCAGTAGAAATCTTAAAAGAAATTATCATAAGTCAATCTAATTTCCTTTGACATCTGTAATGTGTGTGTGGGAGTGTGTGTCCTGGGGGGATGTTAGACTTAAAATTGCCTGCACTCTGAAATTAAATGCACTAACAGTGTGTGGGAGGCACTGTAAAATAGGAAAGTCTGATGAGTATCTTTGTGTGTAAGTCGTCTACATACAGTGTATATCAGTTTAGCTCTTTTACACAATGATAACCAGTGAATATCTGAATGAGAGAAAAAGCACCGGTGGAAGGTAAGTTAGAAAAACAATGTTTCAAAAAAGGACCTGTCCTTCAGGGAGAGAGAAAAGAAAGAGGAAGAATAGAAAAAAGCCCAAATAAAGGTTTGTTTTAATGTGTCTTGGTAATGTAATGTTTCTCAGAAAGCTTTGTGGAGCTGCTACAAACTTAGCTTTACAGCAATCTTGAATGGTTCAGGTCAACAACGAAACATTTATGCTAGAATGTTTGTATATGTGTAAAACTTGAACTTTAAATGACTTTGTTCTCGTGGTTGGCTCTGTATGTTTCTGAGGTTTTTTAAAACGGATGAATGTTTGATTTATCAATGAGCTACTCTAAGTTGTACTTGGCGATAAGTTGTTTGCTGTTAAGCAGGATCATTTACGTGGCTAAAACAAGCTATTTTTACATCAACTTATAAGTTATGTGAAACTTCTCCTATTAAAATTGTTTGAAGGCTCAGAACCAGAACAAAAGCCAGGTATACCCCACTGCCCACCAATTCAATCTATTTAAATAATAGCCCCCATTTGTAGTTTGGGGCTATTATTTCTCCCACCAGATGCTCAGTTTTTCACTTTCTTTTTCAGTTTTTTCTTTTATCAAAAGAAAAAAAAAAGACTGCAACATAACGGGAGTTTGAAAATATTGACCATGGGTTTTTGAAGCAGCAGAAATTGCCTCTTCTCCTCTAGCCTACCTCCATTCTTCTCTTTGCTCCAGCTGGTGAGCTGATAAATGTTGTATGGGAGTTTCCAGGCAGCTCCATCTCCTAATCCTCTAGTCAATATAACAATTCTCCATTTGGTGTTTTATCCCCATGATCCCTTTCTTTCCACTCTGAAAAACACAGTAAGACTCTGAAGGGAAAACCTTCAAACATGACTCGCTCCTCTTAGAGCATGCAATTGCTTTAGAAAAAAATCCCAGGTCCTATTGAAGTCACCACATCAAAAGTTAGTAAAGATAAGAAGTAACATGGTAACCTGATGCTAGTGTAATAATCTATGTAGTTGCCTTTTGTTGGCTGTGTTGTCATTTTTAAAATTTGTAATATTTTATTAGATATTTAATGTGTTACTAGCAATAAAACTATCACATGTTGTAGGCTGAACCACCTGACCTGCAGCTCCTTGGTCATCGCCAAGGAGCTGGTGATGACCTCAAGGCTATAGGTGACCTCTGTTACCATCCAGGGGATCAGTGTGGACATGCTTGTTATATTAATAATTGATTTATTTTTATTCAGTCATATTGCATGACATCACTATTAGGTGCATATATATTTTGTAACTTGATTTGTTATGGTTATTATTAATTAAAATATTAATTAATATATTAATGTATTATCATTATTAATGTCTTAATAATAACAAGACATTAATAATATGGAGTTGTCTGGGAACCCTGAACTTTAGTAGAATTAAACCATGTCTAAACACAATGTGTTCTAAAAAAGATGAGAAACTGAAAAGTATTCTTGCAGACTTCAATTATGTGTGTTTCCCGGTGTGTTTTCTTTTCACTAATATCTTTCTGCTGAATGTTGTCAAGTAAGGATTTACAGTGTTAGCATCAAAATGTCTAACTACTCATGTTCTGCTACTCTCTTAAAGAATCCATCAACACATGCTCTGGAGAAAGCTTTTTAGCTGCTTAACAGTGGAGAATATGTTTCTCTAATAGCATTTATTGTCAAAGTTACAGATCTTCTCCATTTCACCGTCTGTGTCTTCAAATGTTGTGGTAGCTTTAAATAGCCATGTGTTCCTTTCAAACATGTGGCTTTTTGGCCCAAACCAATAATAAAAGCATTTGAAAAGTGAAACAAAGCCAGTATGTAAATCAGCTGCATCCTCCACCCCTCAAAACTCAAATGCCTGCTGAACCAGATTTACTTTTTAAACAAGCTGAATTCAAACACAAAGTTGACCATTTCAAAACCTCTGAATCTGCTATTTAAAGCATGGAGTGGTTTCTTCATGACAAAAATCAAAATCACTATTTTTCTGAGCAATTGATGTTTTGTTGGGTTTTTCTTGATATAATTTTCATGTCATTTATTTATTTCAATAAAGTTTTTTAGAACAAGAAAACAATCAGTAGGAGAAGAGAAAACATGCGCATATCTAACCAAGAACAAAAGAATTAACCTACTGCTGCATTCCTGTTTGAAAAGTCCTAGGAAGAACAACTTACAACTTATTCCTGGTTTTGCCGTGGTGTGTCACATACTTTTGGAAAATTAGTGATGGGGAACAAAAACTGCTGATTCCTTTGTTCTGTTCAGCACAATTGAAAAATCCTTACTAAATTCCTGAGAGATATTAATTTGATTATAGAAAAGTAATTTAGCGGTAGTAGTTCATTTCTAAGATTTTTTAGAAACGTACTACCTCCTCGTCGGAGCTGCAGTCTTCCAGTGTTCTGGAAGAAGGTTGGCCCATACTTTACAATTTTGCTTTAGTTCAGTTAAGGTTGGAGGCATTCATGTCTCCACAATTTAATGTTCCATCATATCATTTCAGTCAGACTTAAATCTGGAGTTTTGATGGCCTATTTCAGTACTTTGATTCTCTTTTGTAATTCATCATGACCGCGTTTTTGTTCAAGATTGTGTTATGACCCGTCTAGGGGTGACCAGATCATAACATGAAGGATCCATCCTCTTCAGATTTCAAGCAGCCGACACAAAGATGAATGTTTTATAATGTTACTTATTTTAAAAAGATTTATTTTCGACTGAGTTGTTACAAGTGGAGTATATAGCTTCAGAGTGCCGAAAACAATAAACGAAAGAAAACTATCTGAATATTAACCAGAACGTACCTATTTGAAAGTAAATAAACCAAATGACAAAAACTTACCTCCCTAATTAAGAAAAACATGAGAAAATTAAGGAAACATAAACGGCAGCTCACTCCTATGAACTCCAAGAACTTTTACAAAGGTGTTTAACAGACAGTGTGGCCGGTAGAGATGAGCTGAGGATGAACGGCAGGAAGTCGGGAGGCCACCAATTGGACGTCTCCGTTGTCTTCTGGGAGCCAATCGGGGACGGGCACCTGCACACTCATGTTTGCATAATTAAATTTACGACAACAGGGGAAGGAACTGATATTCAGACAGTCATTTCAAAATTCTAGAAAAAAAACTTTGTAAACAAAAAAAAAATTATGAACAAGCACTTGGATTCTGTTTCCATAAAACGAGCCAAAGTGGCGTGGCTCTGAGATAAAGGTTTTTATTTTACAATATTTATTCTACATTAATCTGATTTAGGACTATTAACTATTAAGGAAAGTTGATGTTTTAGGAGCTTCTTTTGACTAAAATTTGATGCTATCTGACCTTTGGTTCCAAGGAAATAGCATAGAATAAATTGTTCCTAAAAACAATGTTCCCTCTTGGGCAGCATTGTAATAAATTGATTTAAATTTATTCCATTACAAGACTGACTACAGTATGAACAAAGAATGGGAAAAGAAGCACCTGAAAAATTGACTCTTTTTCTATATCTGTAGGTCTAATATCTTTCTGTTAAACACAGAAACTCCCTTTTCTCTCTGATTGATTTTTAAGGCAAAATAACCTTTTCAATGTGAATCTGTAAAAATGTGTCTGACTGCATCTGCCATCAGAACAATGAGGCTGACGTAGCACTGCTTATCGTTTCCTTGTATTGGAACTGTTACATTCTGTTTTTATGTATCTAATCTCATCACATTGAGGGAGGGACACTTCCAGTGAGAGGAGTCATGACTGAAAATAGTCAAGTATAAAACAATTGACTCTAGACAGGATTCAGCAAAGAAGCCCTTGGTTTCAGAGATCATTATGGAAACCTGAGGCATTTAGAGAATGAACGAGTTCAAGTGCAATTATATGGAATACTGCCGGTCACCTATAGAACAGAGTTAAGTTTCTTACTTCTCTTTGACCTGTACTATTTTCTCCTTGGTTTGTAGTGTCTTTGTGCTAATAATTAATCTTCTGTCAGTCTATCTGTTGGATCCCTCTTCTCAGCTGTTTCTGTGCTCAGTATATCATCTCAGTAGTGATGGGAATTTCATCTCTGTTCAGAGATCCAGCTCTTGTGGCTCAGCTTCCAAAGCAGAGCTGCTGTTCTAACTACCTGTGCTGCCCCAAAAATCCATCCTACCTTGTGGTAATGCACATGCACACATCACTGCTACATCACATACTGCTTACACAGCAGATTTCTTATCCATGCATCCTACCTGTGGAAGTTTTGGGTCATCTGTTTTACTTTGTTGAAGATTACAGTAGCTTTAATTTATTTTTATACCTGGCTTTCATTAAGCTGCTGTATTACTTCATGTTTACATCCCAGGCAGCTTGTAAACATATTTGTAAACTTTAGTTTGTCCTCTGCTATATGTTACTACTGTAAACAAGTCATTGTTTCAACCAAGTTAATCAGGACAAAATACATTGTTATTGTGTTATACTAGCAGTATAATATTGGCGTATATTAAGCATATCCTATCCTTATCCTATTTATTTATTTAAGTAGGGGAAATGGCTGTCCCACTCCATACATAAGCATTACTACTACAATTTTCATAATGCACACACAGTGATGGCATAGTTACTTTGAAAAAGTAACTTTGATCGGATTACTGATTACTCCTTGAAAAAGTAACTTAGTTAGATTACTGACTACTTGATTTGGAAAGTAACTAAGTTACATTAAAGTAACTTCTTAGTTACTATCAGCAGCTGCTAACAACAACAACGCTCTGCCACCTGTGAAAGTTACATTGATCTTTGCCAAAACTTAATTGTAAGCTATTTTATAAAGATAACATCAACAACGTGTCTCCACTTTTAAGGTAGAATCGAAGGGGAGATTGTTTAATGGTTACAACAGTACAACTCCCCTTACCCCCCCCAAAAAAAACATTAGTAATTTATATTCTGTCCTTAACAGATGTGCTGAACTGCGTTAGACAAATAGCGAACAAAGAACTCCAAATGTTGAGGCGTCTGAACTTACATTTTTTTTAACTGAAAAATAAGCATAAAAAGAACCAAACATGAACAGTTTGCACGTCTCAAGTATAGACATTACCATATGAAAGACATAATTTTTACACGTAGTGCCACGAAGGCTGGACACGTTTAACAAGGTTAAAGATGACACAAAA
This sequence comes from Alfaro cultratus, assembly GCA_903066825.1. NCBI lineage: Eukaryota > Metazoa > Chordata > Actinopteri > Cyprinodontiformes > Poeciliidae > Alfaro > Alfaro cultratus. The sequence continues at coordinate 17,114 of CAEFZX010024533.1, forward strand.
ACTTAACTAGCAGACAAACTTATGTCAAACGACATTTGAGCACAATAACACGACTTACGGACAAAGATACTTGAGGCTTGAAATAAACTGTCGCTCTGCCACGTTGCAGGCAGAAAATGCTAGACAGACTGAATTTTAACGAAAACAAAACCTATCTTAAATACTGCCACAAGGGGGTAGTAAAATAACAGAAAATAGGATACTAAGAAATCTTAGTATTACCTTACAATTTGTGTTTCCAGACTCTGGAAAACTCTGAGAAGGATTTTAAAGCCCCCATTCCTTCCCCCAGCCTCCAGGTTGTGCTTTACGGCCCTGTGTTTTGGCGCAGCGCACAGCGCTCCTCCTGCGGCTCCACAACTCAGATGGCTGCTGCATACAGCTATTTGTGACACTTATCTTAATATCAATGATTATTATGGCGTTTAGTTGCACAACTTTACGGACTCATTCATTCGTGGCTGTTTTCATGTTTATTGCTCTGTTCAGATTAATCTCGATGTTTGCAGTTTTCTGGAGCGCAACGCGAAGCTCGACGTCATTCAGAGGTAATATATTAACTTGACATTAACAAAGACACAGCGGGACGGATCATCCGGGAAATGATGGACTAAAACTAACTGGATGTCAGACAAATTCTGGGATTTATTATGAG
>CAEFZX010024535.1:0-29883 GCA_903066825.1 Alfaro cultratus
TTTTTCTTGCAGGACTTTGAGTCTGGGTTCACTGCTGTGACTCAAGGCATAGCTAGCTACTAATAACTAACTGCTAATATACTCTTGATAGCAAGCTAGCCAGAAAGGGTTAATTTATCTAGCATTATGGGTAAGTGCAAATTCATTGTCTCACTTCAGTTGCCAACCGAAATTTATCTACTTGCTATTTTCTTTTGTACATTTTTGTTGGGATAAAGGTCTTAAATTTTACTCATAATGGTCTTAGGAAGGTCTTAAATTTGAATCGGTGAAACCTGCAGAAACCCTGCTGAGTCAGTTTTTTGTTCAATAAAATTGCAATTGCAACTATTTTGGTCTCTACCAGCTTTGAAACTCTAGAGACTTTTAATTCATTCCTCTCTGAAAAATGGTCCAGGCTTTCATTTCTAAGTCTTCTCAACTGGATTTAGGTCTTGACTTTGACTTGGCCATTCTAACATCTGATTACGCTTTCCATCACATCTTAAGTCTTTTGCAGCTTCTAACTGGTTCCCTAAAGTTAGCAAGAGTTGCCCTAACTTTTAACTGGTGATGCTAGATGTGTGAATGTGTGTGTGTGTGTGTGTGTGTGTGGGGTGTGTGTGTGTGTGTGTGTGTGTGTGTGTGTGTGTGTGTGTGTGTGTGTGTGTGTGTGTGTGTGTGTGTGTGTGTGTACTTACCCAGAGTGAAGTAGTGTATCTCTGGGGGAAGTTGGACCAGAGTTTTACAGTGTTTGTACACATAGGCCTGAGCTAAGTCAGCTTGCTTCATTGCAGAGAAGCGACAGCTGAACGAGGCCAGAAAAATGGCCAGCATCCCAAAGTCCAGGAAGTTCCACGGTTCCATCAGGTACTCTCCAGGTCCCTGACTCCAGATCTCCTTCACTTCGGCCCAAATCATGCCTACAGCAGCACAGGTCAAAGGTCACATCCTTGTTCTAACATTTGCTTTGGTTGTTTCCATATATCGTCATCTTCCGCTCACCCATGACCCATGAAATGATTAGGATCTCCATCCAGGTGAAGGGTGTGGTGGTCTTGCGGTGAAGCAGAAGGGGGTCCAACTTGAGTTGTGGACTTCCAGGTTGCTGATGGTGGGTCATGTTTGGCAACAGCGTGGTGCCTGCAAAGCGGTCCGCTGCATTCAGGATGAGCAGGCCCAGGAAGATGGTGAAGGACGAGGCGTGGGCGACAAACTTCATGAAGGGACTGCGCATAACTTTTCCCGCCTGAGAACAGAGTGAAGAGCATGAGAGATCTGGTGGCTAGTGGGTAAAATCTAAACCTGAATGTTGCATACTCTGCCGCATGGAGTGACCCAGTAAGCCACAGCCAGTCCAGGGAGTCCTATAGCCACAGCCAGCACCACCAGCAGCTTCACAGCAGTGGTTTGTTGTCTCAGGCCGGGCAGGTTCTCGTACCAAATACTCAGCAGCTGCTGCTGGCAGTTTGGATGAGCAACAAACTGGAGGAAAACAGAGCTGGGTTAAAACATCTTCAGATTCAGTTTATATACAACCAATAAATGTGATGTTAAATCATTTTACGAGACAAAGAAATCCTGTTCATTTGACGGTAGATGTGATCTCATTCAGAATCAATCTAGTTCTTTCCAAAGCAATTTAGTCACAAATAGTGAAAACAACAGTGTCTTCTAGACGCCAAATTGTGCAAACAATGTGCCTTATATTCTGGAAAATACAGTATGGTGCACTTCAGTCAATTTATGAGGATCATATAAGAGGAATTGGTGAAAGGTTCAGAGTCTTAGATGTCTAAAGAGCATTTATTTTGTTTGTTTTAAAAGAGAGCCAATAAAGAGGAGATAAAACTAAAGAGAAAAACTCCAATTCTGGATTATTTTATTTTTGGAAGACTTCCTGTTGCTGCAAAGTTACATTAGTTCAGTCGTAAAGTAACAAATGCGTGGACTATTTTTTCTATGTCTCTCTGGGCTGGGATATTTCTATTTCTGGCAACACCACACAGATGATGATGTCCTTGAAATCTGCCTAAAATAGGATTTAAAGGTCATCTCCTGGTCAAAGATAAAACCAGGGGACTTTACATTGATGCTAAACCCAAATAAATGTCATGGAGAGAAAACAGTCTGCACATAATCCACAATAACAAAGACCTTTTTTATTACTCGAGGTGGCAGGAAAAAGGAAGAAAGTTCTTCCTTCTCATTACGAAGAAATGAAGTGCAGAACTACTGGGAAGTCATTACAGGTCCCTCCCATGACCACATCCATCGTTCTAGCAATCAGAGCCACTCCAAAGTTCTGACCACACAATATTTCTGGGACACCACACAAGAAGAAAGTTCTGCCAGTGTCAAGAACGAGCTGCAAGATCGCCCAAACCAGAGCTGGAAGAACAGAAGTTTGTCAGCAATTAGTATTTTCTGTGGTACGGACGGATTTTAACTGAAATTAAATATAATTTGCTTTTTTTCTTGTCAATGTTGTATTTTATTTTCTGTTTGCTTGAGTCCAAATGATTCTCTTCTCGAGAAAATGAAGAAGGTGTTTTATCTGTGCATGAAAAACACAAATAGAATAAGGAATTAAATATTTCATTCTTGAATTCACAAATGTCAAATTACTGCTTTCAACAAAAGGCTCAAAGTTCTTTTCTTTAAAATGAACAGATCCAGAATGGGATAGTTTCCACTATCCCAGAATAGTTTCCAAATATTCCAAATATGAAATGATTTTCGGAAATCATATTTCAAGCTACAGATGAGGGAAACTACCAAGCTTATTGGTGTTTAACGTCATCCATGTTAAGAAAGCATTGTTGCGATTTTTGTGCAATCCACCAAATCATGGGAGCGAAGCATTTGTTAAAAATTAAACATCTTGCATCGATTTGTAAATTCTCCTGACATAACAGATTCTAATAATAATTGTTTGTTTGAATGCCTGGTTACCTTTTTGAGTTCGTATTTGATGGCTAATTTGAGGCGTGTGAGGGAGGGACGACCTGGCATGTCGAAGCTGTCGTCAGAAGCTGTTTCTCCATTCAAGATGGCCTCCACTTCCTCTGTGCTACGACAAAGATCCAGAAGACCCACCACATAATCCTTACACTGGTTTGACAGGCGACTGTAATCATTCTGCAGAAAAATAAGAACATAAACTGAAGTCGTTTTAAAGCAGCAGTAACAAAGTGTGGTAGGAAACCAATTGTGACTTTCTTCTGATTTATGCTTTTACAAATACTGTGCTCACTAAAACACCAAAAAAATCACAACTAAGATTTCAAACATTTCATTTCACGCCTATTTTATTAATTTTATGTTGTTAGTGTTCTCTTTAAGTAGTGAAAGGCACATTGCCCCTTTTCTGTTTTTGTAAAAAGAACAAGTTTAGTTTTAGCCACAAAGTGTTTCCCCACACCTCTATGAAGTAACTAAAATATGGAGAAATAATTGAAAGTCCAAAACAAAATTGGATCCCAAGAATGCAAAGCACTCTTAGTTTTACCCAAAACCCAAAACTTCAGTTTATGTATTTATGTAAATTCAGTTGCTATTGAAACTCTAAGTTCAAATTAAGTGTAAATTAAAACTTATTGTTTTTTCTTATTGGTTAAAAAAGAAACAAAATAAACTATACTTTAGTATCACTAATATGTACATTAAAACTTTAAGGTCCCAACACTAAACCTTGTGGGACTCCACCTTTAATGTCTTCATTATTAACCTGTATAAACGGATTCCCGTTATGCTCAAACACTTTAGAGCAAAACTTATTTTCCTTTTCATATAAACCTGTAATTTTCAAAGTAACAAAATGTAATCTTTATTATCAAACACTTTTTATAAGTGTAAATAATCTTAATCTGTGCTGCTTTCTTTCTGTTCCTGCTGTATGTCCTTAAGTAAATTCAAGTACTGAAAATGATGGAGATCTGTTAGTTCAAAATAATAAAAATAAAAAACTTTTCACATACAGCACTTAAGAAAATTTAGAGAGCAGACAGCAAGAACAATTTCAAACAGAACTGATGCCATTAATGCTACCCTGACTTGACCAGTACAGTTGCACTGACAGGATGTTTTTCCACTAACCTTAAATTCCTTCTCAATATCAGCCAGCATGGCCAGTTCATTGCTGAGCTCCAAGGCAGCCAGCACCGGGTCCTCACTGGACAGGGAGAGGTACGCAGGACTGGCCAGGCCTCTGTAGGCATTGATCCTGGAGCGTGAGTGGCTGAAGGAATCGTACTGCTGCTGATAATTACACGAGTCGCAGCCGCAGAAGTAGTCGTGAGGAGGGTCGATACGGGCGCCTTTGCTCAGGAGCGTGTGAACTATCTCATATTCCTGGCAGTGGGCTGCAAGTATCACTGGAGTCACATCATGAGAAAACCTATGAAGATAAGCATGGCAACAACAATGTTTTCAGTCGACCAAGAAGTCGGCCTTAACTAGGCCACCTTAGTAAAAATGTATATAAATAACATAAAACAGCTGTATTTATCTGCAGACTCAAAAACGGTGGACGTATTTTTTTATTTGTACTGTAATATCTAATTAAAAGAATAATTCAAATTGATGTAGTCTTTTTACCCCCTCACAAATTTCATTAGTTTGTGCTTTTTTGTCAGTGGTTGACCTCATTATGGTGCTTCTTTATCAGTCGTACCTTGTCCCATCTTCGTCATAAGCATAGAAGTCATCCAACATGTCTACTTGAGCCGGACTTGCTGTCAGACGGTGAGCGTCTCTAAACGAAGGGTGACTGAGCAGAGCCTCTGTGATACGGACATAACCTTTACCTAGAATAAACATAGAAAAAAGCTGTTAAAACATTGTGAAACAAAAGTCAAATTTAGTTTATATGCAAGTAAAATGCAAATTTGAAAGTAAAAAAAAAGCGTAGCTTGCATATCTGGTTCACCTTTTGCTACAACTTGTGGTGGAAAAATCTATAACAGGGTAAATGTTATATAACATTTTTAATCTGATAGTCATTTTATTACTTAAGAACTTTTACCAAATCTACAACAAGTTATAGGTGTTTATGGGTCTGTCCTTAATTAACAGCTCCAGACATCTAGAGAATTAAATTTCTATAAATTCTTCCTCTTAGTCAGATGGGATTTAGATGTGTGTTAGGGTTGTTGTTCTGCTGAAAAATTTATCTCCTCTGTAGTAGCACATTTTGTAGGATCTTGTAGTAAAAGGGTTATTAAAAAATCATTAGTGTCATGGTATGTTTGTTGGTGGACCTAAAATGCAGACAGGAGCATTAATCATGTTGAATGTTTTTAATGACAACACTGAAATAAAATCACAGGGAAAGCAGGGAGCCAGAGCAGAACAAAAACAGAAATCCACAGGAAATAACAGCAAGGAAAATGAAGTGCAACAGAAGGAGCCAGTGATGAGTGAATAAGAGGTAGAGAACACTGGTAACTAGGAAATGAATCTAACAAAAATAACTAGACAAAGGAACAAGTAAACTAGAGTAAGAAAGACACAATAAATAAAATTAACTAGAATCACTAAGAAGGAACTGAAGTGAAAATAGAAACTAACAAAAAACCCCAAAAACTCAAAAGTCCAAAATCCTTACAATTAACTTTAAGGACCTTAAAAGTAGAAGAAGAAGGCACTGCAACACCCCTTTGTTATCATAAAAGACACACTATCTGCTTCAGACATTACATTTCCAAGCAAATTTTTGTCTATGCATGCACAAGAGCAAATTTCTTACTAATGGCTAATAGGAGAGCATCTCCCACTCTGGCCAGATCTGCCCTCCCCAACAGCAGCTCCGTCACCTCCAGATGTTCATTGGCCACAGCAAGCTGCAGCGCATTCTGTCCCATGTAGTCCACTGCATTGACGTTCAGGTTGGGGATATGGAGCAGCATGCGGCGCACCTCTGGGATGTTGCCGTACTCAGCTGCCTCCAGGAAACGCTGCTCGACCTCTGACAGGCTGAAGGAAGGAGCTGAGAACATGTTGGCAGGACCTCGCGTAGCCTGGCGGCGTTTAGCAGCGCTGAGGCGAGCTGTGAGCGACCTGTCAGCACTGCTGTGCCTGCTGGGAATCAGGGAGACATACGGTTCATGTCAGGACGTAATAAAATGGATCTGGTCTCTACCAAGTTTTAACGCTACTTAAATCTAACTCTGAAAGAGAGAGACCAATCAAATCCCACACTGTCATGATGTATTCAACAAAGATGAAGCCAAAGTGGAAAAGCTGGGAGTAAAAAGCTTAAAAATATATATTAATAATTGAATAGATTATTTTCAGTCAGTGAGACTCTATCAAAAGCAGGAGTTTGTCGTCTAGTGCTCACAGGTGTATGTTCACACAATGTCAGGGTTGGAAAACATCAGCAATGATTTTTAGAGGGTTAGAAGACCATTTCCAGACAAGCTGAAGTCAATCATTCTGCATTTAGAGAAATTATTCAGTGGTGGAAAACATTTAGGGCAACAGATTATTTTAGCAAAAGTGGAAATCCTAGCAGTTTCTCTCAAAAGATTGGAAAAACTCTGCAAAACAACGTCTTATACGCTACACATCAAAGTTAATGGTAAGGCAATTAGAGAAAGAGAAAGATTAACTGAAAAGGATTGCTAATAAAATAATATGAGCACATGGCTTAGATTTCTAAAACTGCATTTAAAAGAAAAACAGAAGACTTCTGGAGTGTTGGGACCAAAATAGAGATGCTTGTTCATTATATACAGCATCATGTTTGAAACGCCATCAACACAAATACCTCATAAAAACTATTAAGCATGGTGGTGGAAGTGAGGCAGTGACTTAAATTTATTTTACAGCCATTGAGCGTCAACCATGAACGTATTGGTCTACCACAGTATTTTATATTCAACACAACTATCCCCAAAAAAAAAAAAAAACAGCAGAAAATCTACAACTCGATCTCCCTAAACAACAAAAAAATTTAAAAGGTTCCAGTCAGTCCAGACCTCACCCTTCCATACAGATGTTTGTTTATCTGAGTAGTGGATGTAAGTCAGAGCCTTACCCAAGGCATTGCCCAGCACAGCAGTATTCCTCTCCAAAGTCATCATATAGGAGCAGGTTGTCGCGGCTCCTCGCTCTGGATCTGTCCGTGTCGCCGGCAGCCCGGCTGATGCGGTCGGCGGTCAGCGGTCTGTGGTTCATCCTGGAGGATGACCAGCAGCAGAGGCTCCCGCTTCATGTGAACAAGTAGTCAAGTGCCTGTGGCATGTTCCTGCCTCGCTCACTCTGCCGCCCTCCCCCTCTGTTTATTCTCCATCCTTGAGAAAGAATGCATCCTTCTGGGTCCCACTATACTTTTATTTACATGACACGTTGAACCTCACAGATATGGAAAGATCCTCGAGGGTCAATTTCTGATCAACTTGTATTCTTTAATTTCAGCCATCCATGGACTCCTCTCTCTCTTCTTCTCTTTCTCTCTCTTAGCTTGACCTTTGACTTTGCCTTACCTGTGGAAGGACTAATAAAGTTAAGTTTCAGAAGAAAAAAAGATGAATATTCCTTCCTCTTAAGTTTTTATACATTAAATACTTTTTTGTGTGCGTGTTCGAGTGCATGCAGGAGTGACTGATGGCTGATGAACTGCAGATGAGATTCCTTCGGGTTTAAATTCCCAGTAGACTTTGCTTCCTGTCCTCTCCTACTTTCCACTGATCCCTGTCAAGTGTGGGAAAACAAACACACACACATATGTCTCAGAATATATGACCTGAGACATATATTCTCAGGACATATATTTCCTGAGAATATATGTCTCAGGAAATATGTATTCCTGTGACATGTAAATTAAATTTGTGCGTGCCGTTTTCAGTAGCGTTTCTCTATTTTAGAAAATCATTGCCTCATCTCTTGACTGGAGCTTGTTCTCGTTAAAAGTGGCGACGCATTAAAAAAAAACCCTAGAAGCTGAAAAGAATCTGATAAAACCGAGGCTCTGATGTCTGATAGTCAGAGAGAAAACTGCCTTTTAAGGCGCTGATTGCTGAAGATTAGTCACTTTGGACATTTTATGCTATGAGAGCATTAGATGGTTTCAAGGAAAAGGTCTAAACACTGACGAATGTCACCAGTAAGAGTTTTTGTTGAGACTTCCTCCACAGAGCAGAACAGACCCGAGATCTGGATGTAAACACTGTCAACCCAAGCATACACAGTCTGATTGGGGGGAACACAGAGTGCAAAGCACCTGGATGAGCCTCATTCGCTATCTGTGTGTGCCTGTGTATTGATGGACGCTGCCAATATATGCACATACCAGACCACACAAAGAGCCAGAGTTCCTACAGTGTTATCAGCTGCGTTAATAAACCTTTATTACGCAAACACACACAAACAGAAAGTAAATGATGTATTCTTGCGTGCAGAACTAAACAGGAAGACAGAGGTGGGATAGCACTGAGAAGAATGTAGACTCCTCAGATGAGCATTCTGGTCTTTGTTTCACAGCTAAAGTAACTCATGTGCTTTCACGCAACAGCTCTTCTTTTAGGTTGAATATACACACCAAGCTACCAGAACAAGGCAGTAAAAGATAAAAAGTAGCTGAAACTTTGCCAGATTTTTCTATTCTTCTTTTTTTCTCATATTCAACGTTTTCAGATCACCAAACAACTATTAATGCCAGGTTAATAAAACCTCTGTTAATACAAGATGCAGTTTTCACATTGTTCACTTACAAAGGAAAAAAGGTGAATCTTACCAACTATGTTAAAAAAAATGTTTATATCCAGATCTGCACAACATCCAGTGTTAAAATGGGAACTGAAGTGAATGCATTCAGATTTTATCAAAACATCTGCTAATCGAAAGGTACTGTACACTCAATGCTTTAGAAATCTGGTTGTAACCTTTTCTGCCTGATGGATATCAACCTATTCTTAAATGTCTTTATATCAGGGCATGACTTGTAGCTACTGAAATATTTTGTCCTATTTTATGTTGACTCTTTTTAAGGGATTCTCTGATCCTACAGATCTTGTGCATTTACTGGGAGTTACTGGTGGTTTCTGGTGGTTACTGATTAACCACCAGTAATGTGGTTAATCACTGTTTCTTCATGATTTAATAAAGGGGAATGGGTTTTTTTTTCAGACAAGACCAGATCAGTTGGGATTTGTACCTGAATAAGTAACTGTGCTTTGCATTTACTCAGATTATCTCTGTCTGATATTAATTTTCTTTTTAGGATCTCAAACATTTATGGAGTTTTTTTTTTTTTCATATCTAATTAAAGGTGTTTTCTATTTACATTGGAAAGCCAGATGTTGAGCCTTCCAGATATGTGGCAGTAAAAGTTGCGCTAACATTGAGCTCTGTAAGATTTCACATAAAACTTTATGGTCATTTAGCGCTTTGTTGTCACACCTCTTACATAACAGACGCTTTAATGGAAGCGTTTTTGTAAACTAGGACTTAAATGGATTAACTTTAAATAATAAATATGTCTTCTCTCTGCTTTTTTGCTTCAATAACAATAAGAACCTGCTTGGTGTAGATTGTGTGATAAAGAGTCCGAGTTTATATGCATGTGAGTCATTTTGTATGTTATCAGCTGAGGTAGATCTCAGTACAAAGATGAAAAGCTTTAAACACACATTTTGACCACTATTCCTGAACATTTCTTAAAACTCAATTCTGATTCTTGGTCATTTTTATATTGCTTTTGTGTTTGTGTATTTAAAATGTTAAGGTTCTTGACGTTTTAAAGTTGGGGTCGTTAGCACCACCTGCTGGTCTGAATTGGTTCTTTTTTTAATCAAAATCTGTTTCACCTGTTGCTGCTTCTCTGAAATTACAACCGCAGTAAGTACACTAAATAACGTTTATGTTAAACACAATTTAATATATTTACTTTTAGTTTTAAATAACTACAGTGTTAATTTTATTTTGTAATAATTGCACTACAGTCAGTAAGAAGTTGATAGTAGTAGTAATTGATAGTATTCTTAAGATTCTTGACTCTGATTCTGTCATCACTTTAAGGCAGGGGTGGGAACTCCTGGTCCTCGAGGGCCGGTGTCCTGCAACTCCTAGATGTCTCCCTGGTCCAACACACCTGAATCCAACAGCTGAATCGCCTCCCAAGTGCTGTCAGGTTCTCCAGAGTCCTGTTAATGACCTCATTATTTGACTCAGGTGTGTTGAAGTAGAGATACATCTAAAAGTTGCAGGACACAGACTCTCAAGGACCAGGAGTGCCCACCCATGCTTAAGGAGTACATCAAAAATGTAATGTTTATGCTTTCACACTCAGTCACACACACATACACTCATTACTAAGAATTTAGATTGACCTGTTGACCTTACAGTTATACTTATGCAGTGTGGGAGGAAGCCAGACAGCCCATAGAGAACCCACATTTGCATGAGAACAACATATAAAAAATTTGAATCCAGGATCTGCTTGCTCCAAAGCAACAGAGGTACCAAATGCACCACTATTGGTCTATATTAGTCCTAAGAGGTCACTAATTTAACCCAGCAGTTTATAAGTGTGAAGGGTGCTACTCTCCTTTTAAATAATTGTTTTTTGTTGCTGTTCTGGTTGGGCAATTTTAACCCAGCTAATTCTGTAGATTTTTGCTCTTCTTTATCTGATTTGATCAAATATATTTCATTTAATATTATTTAAGTGTTAGACTTTTAATTAAGTACTAAAATAGTGGAAGGTTCACCCTACATGTCAGGTATCTCCACATTTTCCATTTAAAAATTTGCTTTCAATCAGCAGAGACATGATGAGAAAGACAAAGAATTTTTAGAAATGTTTTATGGCTTCCTTGCCATCAGTCTTTCAACAAAATTTGATATACGACATATAAATGCAGAATGGCTTTATTGTCCACTTGTAATATGTAAAATCTTAAAATCATATTAATAAAAACCAACTATAGAAAGCTTTGGCTTGATTGTTTTCATTTCCTCTTGATGAAGAAGTAAATTGTGACACGGGATTCATGTTTGTTATTGCAGTTTTTCTTAACTAACATTTAGAATCAAATATAACAAATAAAGACAGGTTACATAGAAAAAATTATGGCAATTAAAAAGAACTAGCACAATTTAACAAAAATCACTGAATTTATGTGTACATCAGGGATTTCTACTTGTAACAGTGGTCAATTGTTAATGGCATTTGTGGCAGAGTTTAATGCATAAATTAGTCCTCTTTAGACAAAACAAAATTAGCTGTAGTAATAGTTCAAGATCATAATTATAGTAAACATTCTTTAACACTAAATAACAATACTTTTGCTGAACTTTGAGGTAATCTTCCATAACTTTTGCAGAACTTCAAAGAGACTTTTCCAAAACTCATCAGGTACTTCCATGGAATTTGAATAGAAATAAAGGAAAAGCTCCATAAAATGTTTGAAAAGTACTTGGTAGAGTCCAGAAAAGTTCTAGAAAGTACCTCAGGAGTTTCAAAAAAGCTTGATTAATAAAAGCTTTTAAAAGTATCAGCCAAAATTCATGAAAGTTTCAGAAAGTGCTTGCTAAGTTCCTGAAAGTATCTGCTAAGTTTTAGAAATGTTCTTTGAAAGTATTATCCAAGTTTAAGTATGTTGTAATATTTTGCACTACCGAATATTTGCTATATTAGTAAAATTGTCAGAGGCCCATCAATGTTTCATCCCTCTTCATTAGGTGTCAGTTGTTGGTTGCAAGCCTTCTGATCTTCATCGTAACGGATTTGACGGCGTAAGGGACTCCACTCTGCCTCCAGGTGTCCCAAAGGATGCGCGTCCTCTTCCCTTGGTTCTGGTCCCCTTCTTCGGGAGAGCCGTTGAGGTTTGCCAGTCCGCACTGGTTGAACCACCACCCTGTGTGGTTGTGCAGGATGCTGCAACTCTCCACCGTCCTGTTGGCAAAGCTGCATGACGGGTTGCAGCCATCGTTGTCCACATCCGAGGCACTAAATGGAGCTGTGTCCTGGTTCTGCTCCTGCTCATAGCCACGGAAAGCATCACCTGAGCAAAAACACATATGCATAATGCCACATATCAAACGGTTTGAAAATAACTGTAGATGTCTCCCTTGTTTTGTCATACCTGCACTGCCTGCATATCTGCCCAGGTGGATTCTGAAGAACTGGGTTTCATTGTCGAGGCGGAAGTCATCATAGGAAGCATAAGATGTGACGTCGTTGTTGGACACTAGAGCGATGTGAAGTTGGAAGCGAGCATCTTTCTGGTTGACAATGTGAAAAACCTTCTTCAGACCCAACCAGTGTTCTCCTATAGAAGCAAAGAAGGAGAAATTTGATGAGGCTCAAACTCCACTGGAGCTTTAGGCTTCTCCTGGTTTGATAAAAAGGAGAAAGAGTTGGATTTGTCTTTCTGATGAAAAGGCTTTAAGGTAAACCTGATTCTTGAATGATAATGAATGCATGTCTGCACAACCTGCAAGGTTTCCAAAGCCATCAAGGTAATCAGCCCAGGATCGTTTGAAGTCATTCAATCCATCGGTCCTCCTCTGCATCACTGTCCAGCCACCTTCCATGTAGTCCATCTCACAGAACACCTTAACAACATTTGTTTAGGTTTTAAAGATGAAAATTAGCCAAACGGGGAATGCCTAAATTAATTTTGTACCTCAAAGGAAGAGTCTGTTTCTTCTGGATGGATTATGTAAATACCACTGGGGATCTTTGGGACGACTGACATCAGGCTATCCTTGATGTCACTGCAGTCCCGTCCTGATCAAAAGCACAAGAGATCAAATTCAAGAAAATATTTGAGCCATTGCTGCCAACAACTAAAGGGGTTCCCTGATGAAATCTCACTTTGCACACTAATAATTCCTATTTACATATGACTTTTAATTCTTTATTTATCTGATTTAGATATGATGCCTTACACTTTTTCCCATTTTGGCACATTACATCCACAAATTTAAACATATTTATTTGGATTTTATTTAAGATAGAAAATAACCCTTCAGTCTGCATGTTGTATGAAGGAGCCTGTGTTTTACCGTGGGACTGAACAGGCTTTATCGAGTACATCTCAATGTTGCTTCTCTGGACCTCGGAGCTGAGCATCTGCACTTTGCTCATCAGTTCTGAAACCTGGAAATGTGACACAGCAGCGCTCACTACTGCCCAGTTAATTCACTTAAAGTCTCTGCATCAAACCAGAAAATCCTAACCAGGTTTCACCTGACCACTCAGGACATCTAGGCCTCTCTGCTGCTCCTCCATCACATCCCTGATTAGCTTTCGTGTGCTACGTCCAAATGCCAGCAGGGACTGCTGCAGCTGGCCTGCACACATACAGACAGACATGCTTAGTGAGCAGCCAATATTGATGAGAGAGATAGCAATATTACAAGAACAAAATAAAACCTTCACCACAGATTGAGTGTTTTTCATCCCGGAGGAGTTTGACGGTGATGTCACATGGGATGGAGCATGCATCGTGACCTTTGGTCTGCCTGAAAGCTTTTTGGTCTTTGATAGGTGAGTCAGAGAGTTCCTCACTTACTGTCTCTGACTGGTTTAAATGGCGAGTGGTACTTTCAGTCTAGAGGTAAACAGAAGAATAAAGTTTGATCAGATAGCACACAGACTGCCTGCAATCAGAAAAACACTGGAACTTTTTGCCTTAATTTTTTTTATGTTAGGTTAAATGTTACAAGATATTGCTATTTATTTTTTAACTTTTCATAAAACTCCTCATTATATTGGAAACCGAGTATCTGCTGGAGAATATTTATTCTGCTTTTTAAAAACTTGAGAATCTAATTTACAGAGTTGCTAGCAATATTACACTGTCAAAGTGTAATAAGCAAATAACAGACATTGTTATCATTTCACCTCTTTGCTTTTTGCTACATCGGCAGTTTTACCTGTTTTGTATTCAGAAAGCTGTCATTTTCAGGGCACAACCAGGTGTAAATTTGTATCTTTAGGATATTTTGTTCCTACTTTTGTAGGAAATGGTTTGGAGTAGCTTCAAATAATAATCAGCAGTCTTATGAAAGTGACTGATCAGTCATTGGTTATGCTCTGTAACATTAAATCCTACTGAAATTCAACAAGAGATTTGAACATCTTTTTTTTTTGTTTTTATCTATAAAATTCAAAAAAGCTATTTACTGCTGAGACATACATTATTATGCTTTAGTTAAGTTTATTGGAATAAAATTGTTGATTTGAGGACATAAAAATGAATAAAATTTAGAAGAAATAGCGAAGCATAGGGGCATAAAATGGATAATAAGCAAACTAATCTGGAGCTTACTGGGATAAATGGTAGCTGGGATACAGATTTTTTAATTATATGGTGAAAATACCATTTGACACATAATGTCTAAGAATGTCAAAAGCACAATTTCCTTTATCTTAGATTAAAATATTGGGGTTTTTTAGGGATAAAGTTTTGACAAAACATCCTTCATATTTAAAACAGTATTTTTCTCAATAAAATATAAAATGGGTTTTCTAACTTTCTATTTTCTTTATAGGACATAAATCTTTTCTTCAAATGACAAACGCAAACAGAATAAAGCAGCTTGTTTGGGCTTCTCGCTGACAGCTTATGGGTTCTGCATTACTCTGCTTTCCATAAGTCCTAATAAATGTTTCCTAATACAGAAATGCAAAAAGATTAACAATTTTCAACATGCATATACATACTGTGGAGGAAACCAGCTGAGGCAGGAGCAGCAGGAGGACAGTTGTTGCCCACATCATCCCAGTCCAACTGTGATTATTTCCTCACAAAGCGAGGGGGCTGAGCTCTTCCCACCAGCTTCTTCATTTATACCTATTTTTTTTCCCACAAACTGTCCACATCTACTGTTTGTATTCCAAACCCCTTTTCACTTTCTCCTCAGTTCCTCTCACACGTGACAGTGGGAGTGACTGGCTGATGCTACTCCCACTTTCTTGTAAACTCCCATTACATCAGACGAGTTAAAGAAGGATGTTAATGAAAATCTGATTACGTTTTCCAGAAGGAGCTGAATGTGCAGATTTTTAGTTTCGTGTTGGAGTTATTACTTTCTTATGTGGTGTGTCTCTTAACCCGGCATTGTTGTTTTAAAGGTTACATCCTGCCACCAGCATGAGAAACAGATGTGAGGAGAAAAAAAAAAATGTGCAGCTTGTTTTATTGAACCCCCAGTCTCGGCTTGTGTCGCTGCGTGGGAGCTGGAGCTGAAGGTAGGGTGCAGACAGGGCAGAGTGTTTGTTTCTTGTGCTCATGTTTCCCCCAACCCTAAGCACTGAGTCAAAAGTCTCCTATAGAGTGAGACCAATTATTCCAATAAACTGGGCATTTAAGCAGTGAAGAAAGTAAAAAAGCAATAGAACAGCTGCAAATGCCACAAAGAGTCCAGCTGGAGTCTATTGCTTCCTTGGAAAAAGTTGCTGAGCGTGCCAATGGAAAGGATCACTGCTGTTCCAGGCCTCTGTAAGTCTGCAGCCATGGTCAGAGAGAAGAATGTGGAAAAAGCATGGCGCTGTTGCCTCAGGGACCCCACATCTGTGTGATTTTACATGCTGCTCAAAAACAGTGTGTGCATGTCAATAATGGGTGAACTCATGAAGATCAAAGGAATAAATAAAGGCCTAGTAAGGAGGGTCTAAGCTATTTCAGGAACAATGCTTATTATTACAGCTTGTTACATTTTTGGTGATTTAATGTTCAGAACAGCTAAATAAATATATTTTAAAAAAACACAATGCCTCTGCATGACAAAGTGTACAAAATGAAAAGATGCTAGCGATAGTGAGACTAACTCCAGTTAGGTAGATTTGTGCATGCTGTAGTTTACTTTTATTAGGTATGTGGCTTAGGAAGTAGTAATATTTATCTCTATTTAAATTTGTGAAGATAATGCAAAATATCCCTTCTGATTTCAAATATTCTCAAACTGTATGTGTTCATAGCAAATTGGTTGAGCATCACGTAAGGTTTAGGGCCAATCAGCAAATGTATGAAAAGTTGTAGAAATTTTAAAAAGTCACTGTTGTTGATTGACTGCTTCTAATTTTATGGAAGTGCAGTAAAGTCTGAAAATGTAGGTGGCCGTATTTGCTTTGGGCAGTTGCCCAGGACGGCTGGAAACCTGGATGGGTCGGGGCGCAAAACAAAAATAAAACTTTTCTGTAAGTAACACTCCCGCTTGCTGTCAAGAATATAAAGGCTATTGCAAGTATTTTATTTTCTAAGCAGGTTAAAATGGGGTAACTTTTAACCTACCCCATAATTCTGATGATTTTCTCAAATTTGATAGGTTGATTGGGCTGTACAATCACTATTAACTGATTCAAATCTTTGCCATGTATGACAATTCTCTCAAATTAATGTTAAACAATTTGCTACTACAATACTATCTTTATTTGGTGTGAGGAGGCAACTCACACCAATATTGTTAAAAACCAAGAAGAATGAAGG
This sequence comes from Alfaro cultratus, assembly GCA_903066825.1. NCBI lineage: Eukaryota > Metazoa > Chordata > Actinopteri > Cyprinodontiformes > Poeciliidae > Alfaro > Alfaro cultratus. The sequence goes on from CAEFZX010024535.1 coordinate 16,425, forward strand.
AATCAATAAAAATGAAAATAAAGAATTATGATTAGAGAGCAGTGATTATCTATGAGTATTAAGCTGCTCAAAACATTTGTCTTGGTTGACCTTCAACTTTTATTCAGTGGGCAAATTTTTGACAGAAAAGAACAACACAAAGGCAGAAAATACTAGAGCAACATTTACACTTCTAACAGTATTTAGCTCTCATCTTTTTATAGTGAATAAAGGACTAACTATAAATAAAAGAAGAAATTAATGTAAAAAAAAAAAAAAGGAGACACTGCCACCTGTTGTCCACAGGAGTGTTTCACAATAATGTTTCTTATCAATGTGTTGCTAAATTTCTCTTCTGGATGTAACCTATAGCTGTATCGCAGAAAATGATTACAATTTTAAAGTACCTCAACCAAAATGCAACTTATTTAAAACTAAATTTTGTGGCAAAATGATCAAATTTAGGTTTCTGAAATGATTATCAGAGTACTTCTCAGCTGGATGTATGGCTATATTATTTTCTTTATAAAATGCGATTGCTAAGATGTAATCACTTTACACAGAGTTTAGGAATGAATGTGAACACTGACTCAAAACCCCTGACTTGTAACTCAAACAGCCTACAAAAAGCATGTTTTACTTTTTAAATGTATTTGATACTGACTGTATCTTGACAAAATAATGTCTTTGTTTCACAGTTAAAAAAGAAAAAAGAAAGGAAGAAAGAAAGAAAGTCTACGCAGGTGTTTGAAAACATATAAAATATGGTACATATGTCAGGTTTGATACTGTGCAGAGCAAAGCATTTTGCTTCCCTGACAATGAGCAACTTGCCTGGGAAGGTTTCTGTCGTCCTTTTCTTCAACTTCAATATTTGCAGCACCTTCTTGAAACAAGGAAGGAAGTAATCACAGATCAGTCAGACTCTGATGGCTTTATGACACAATGTTTTAGTCTTTTTTTTAGTAGAGGGGACAATTTACCAGTGTTTTACACTGTCCTGTTGTTTTTAATTTTTTTCTTTTCCACCTCAAGAACTTAAACAGATACCAATGTGACAAAAACCTCTCGACCGCTTAATAACTTAACCATAGAAAATCAGGTTCATTAGATTAACTGAATAAATACTCAAATGTGAATTTAAATATTTTGAAATTAAGCAGAAATTAATTTTCTAAAGGCATTATAGTACCCAAAAATTGTACTTAAGAAAGAGTAGCACAACGTCAACACATTTTTACTCGAGTAGTCATCCAAGAAATTACTCAAGAGTAAAAAAGTATTTGGTAAAAAGTACAGAGTAGTTGATCAAATCAAATTTAATATTTAAAAATTACACAATCAGATGGACCGAATTATAAAGTTAAGCGGGAATTTTGGTGTTTTAAGGTACAAAAATGTCCATAATTCACATAAGTAACAAAAAATAACAAAATCAGGCAAGGGATTTTTTTCCAAATCAGTTTATTTCAATAAAAACTTATGAAACTTTAACAAATAACTGGAGGTGTGTGTCTGTGTCTGGTGCATTTTTGGTTAAAATATCTTTGTTTTTTATTCAGTGGGTAGAAAATCCAGACTTTTTACTCAAGTAAGAGTAGAAATACTTCACAATAAAATGTCCTAAAAGTACATTATATCCAAAAAAGTTACTCAAGTAAATGTAACTGAGTACATGTAACTAGTTACTTACACTAGTTACATACACTAGGGATAAAATATATCCCTGAATAATAACACTTTTGGGACTTCATACTTTTGGCCGTCAGTAGTTACCAGCAGCAGCTGAATTGTGGGCTCGATGCTGCGTGTTTTCCGCCAGGGGGCGCTACACTGCGGCTTGAGCCTGCACGGGACAAACAGGCTCCGACTGGGTTGGCCTCATCATGGGGCGGATGTTTTCTCGGCGCAACTTCCCAATTTCCCCTACCCAACCCCCCAAAAAATACACAAGACCCTCCAGACCAGGAGTCGGGAAAAAGAAGGACTAAATGTGGCCCTTCTATGAGATTATCTGAGGTTGTTGCAGTGCTTCACTCTCTACCTCTTGTCTTTACTAGAAAAAATGACTGGAAAATGCACAAGATGGATTTAAAATATAAACTAAATCCAGAGTAAATGTGATTATTTCGTTTTCCAGCTGACCAGCTCTAGTTCGGAACTGTAAATAAACTCCTGGTTTTCTCGAAGTTTTCACCAGTGATGGTTTACATATCTGTCTTGAGTGTGAAATATTTGCCCTGCGACTGCGGCAGCTTTAAACCCAACAACCCCGCCCCTCCGCACTATCACATGAATCTGGACTGAACGCTGGATGGGAAAAGTTTAGAGGTCTCGGTGAAATCGCTCTTCCCCGGCCAGTTTGCTGTGCCTGCGCCCTGCCTCGCCTTTTAAAGGGTTTTTACTCCACCGTCTGTGTCGGGGAAAACGGAGTCGGCTTGAGTGTTTTCCAGACTGGGACTTCTTTTTCTCCCTGCAGAAATACACAGGGGAGGAGAAGGAGGAGGAGGAGGAGGAGTGGGGACGCTCTGGCTGCTTGAGGTATGTGGGAGGCATGTTGTGCTCTGCCGAGATTGATTTTTGTCCGCGATTTTGGCTTAAATGACACCATTTCGACCACGTTACCTGACGCCCGATGTTTTTCCTGTTGCTAAATAACTTCGAGAAGTTCGAGCTTCAAACACCGAGGCAGCGACACAAAAAGTTCAAATGGGGTGGGGGTTTAAAAGAAGACGGAGGGGGGGTCTGAAAGTGTAAACAAATCTGATCATAACTGTTGCACACAGGCAAATCCAACCCTGTTTTTTCTTGGCATTCTGCGTTTTACTCTTCGTTTGTTTTACATGAGCGAACTTTTTCTGTAGATACGTTTCGATTCCAAACTTTGGGCGACATGGACGCGCACCGCGGCGCGCCTCCGGCGGGGCAGCAGGTCGTGCACGTCCGCGGGGACTCCAAGACGGAACTGGAGGCCCTCTTCAACGCGGTGATGAACCCCAGCAAGGCGACCAGGCAGCCCCAGTCCGTGCCCATGAGGATGAGGAAGTTTCCGGACTCTTTCTTCAAGCCGCCGGAGCCCAGGGGCCACTCCAGACAAGTAATATTACTGCAAACTGCTTCACTCTGCAGGATGTTTATTGTTGTGTAAAATTCACCAATATTTAGTGAATGAATGTAGAAACTGAGCAGGAAAACACACATTTGCTTGTAGCTTCTGAAATAGAGTAGGAGATAATCACGATATAACATTGAGTGAAGTACCGCGGTTTGACGATATTTGCACAAAAAGTTAAAACCAACATACATAATCTGATTTTTATTTTATTTTATTTTTGCCGTTATTTAAAACAAAAAGAACATCCTCACTGTTTGTTTCTTGAAACATTTATTTGTTTTATTTGTTTATACATTGCAGCATCAACACCCACTTAACTGACTTGTGATTTTGCAGGAATACACAGGGGAGGAGATACTGTGCAGAAATTATTCATTTTTGGGGGGGTTAAAAAGGTTAAAATGTCCAAGACTGGGGTTTTTTATATATATGGATGGGTATGAATGGAGGATAAATATAAATACATAAATATAAATATATGGGTGGATATAGACCAAGGAAAAACTTTCAGATTCACTGTTATCTTCCGTTTTTACAGGGAGGTCTAGAGAGTTTATTCACAGATTTTTCCAAGGAAGCAAAGATCAAACCTAAATAATCAGTTTAGTGTTGGTGCTATATACCTTGGACAGCAAACATGCGAATCAATCCCACTAAAAGCAGCTCAAGTAACTACCAGTGGTACTTCTGCTGCAGCAGAAGAATAATGAACTTAAGGATTACAGCTTTAGACCTTTTAAAACAAAAAAATGCTGAATATATCTGCAGAAATCTTTTCGTCACAGTTCACTTATGCCAACTTATGCCTTCTAATTTAATTCATTTTTAATTTTTATTTATTTTGAGTCAGTTTGTTGCCATGTTTGACAGTGAGCATGGAATCAAGCAAGACTAATTATCACTAACGTTAAGTTCTAATTAATTTACTAAGAGTCACATTTAGATTAAATCTTGAGTAATTCCAGCTCTTAACATTGACCATTGCTTTTTACATTGATTTCAAACATATAAAATTAATCCCTGGGTTAAATGTACAAAAGGATTCAGGATTGTAGGTTTATGTTCATAAATTTCATTTTGTTAGCTGCTCACTTTGATTTTCATGGAGAAAAATAGAGAAAAAGGTTTTGACTGGCCTTTGGTTGGGTATGGAAGGATTAACAGTATCTAAATGAAACTGGTAAAATGATAACATAAAAAACAGGTTGTTATTATTATTATTTGTTTACAAATACAGTTTTCATCTGTTACAGCATTAAAATGTTTGTGCTGTAATTAATTTACTCTTATAGTTTCATTTCAGAATAAGATGTCAGGAGGTCATGACCCCGATTTAAAACCACTGTGTTCACTAAATACTTTGCAAATAGGAATTTTAACAACAAAAACAATATAATCCGCTGGTTTCTGTACTAATGTTTTGGGAGTCCAGAGTCCTCACATCTTAACATAGCAGTAACCATTTCTCTTTTTAGATCCAGAGCTTCATAATTATTTTCTCTGGCCTGTGCAGCTGCATGGACAGTTTAAACCATCAGAATGTTCTACATACATTTTACTCCTGTAAAATTGATCACAATGCATTAAAAGCAAGGCACAAACTATCTAAGGTGACAAAGGATACACAGATGCTATAATACTCAAACTGGACATTGTGCATCCCTGCAGGGCTACAAGAAATCTCATTCAGTGTTTAACGTCTCTGCTGAATTCATTTCAAGTTGCATTTTCTTAGTTTGATGCAGGCTGTTGCACTCAGAACTACAACCACGAAAGGTCACTCAGTTTTGCCATTATCAGACCTCTTCATGTTGCATTTTGTAGCTGATTTCGTCTCCTTGTCATTTACGGTCCAGTTGTGGGAAAATCTCGAATGAACACAAAAAGGTACAGAAAGTGACAAACAGAACTTCACCAGCTGTGAATGAGTGCAATTGTTACTTTAATTGTTTATGGCATTTAACACATGTAAGAGATTCATTTTAGGAAATCTAAACCCTAAATATCAGACTGTAGGATGTTGCAGTGAGTTTTTTGTCACTCTTAAAAAAAAGTGGAAGTCACTACAGAGGGGATGCTTAACCTGCATTAACCCCTTTTAAAATTCAAATAATTTTTATATAAAAAATCCTAAATCATTTAAAATATTTTTATGATTTTGTTGTGAAAAAAATCCTGCACACTTTAACAGAAAATCAAGCCAATCAGTAAGGGACTTTAGTACATACCTGCTACCATTTAAAGTTAACTTGTTTTAAGCAGAAGTACATTTCTGCTACTGTAGAAGGATTTTGATAGCATTTGCTCATTTGCATCCTGCAAGACTAAAGTCTGCAGAGAGGGAACAGCGGATCAAAAGATCTCGTTGCACAAATGTGTCAGTCAGAAACACAATCCCACATTATAAATTCACACCATGGCACAGTAACAACATGCTTAAAGAAAATATGAGAAAAGAGTGAAATCACAACTGATGGAAAGATGAAACAAAACCCTTTCAGAGACGGTGCCAAGAGCCGGACGGCAATAGTGAAGCAGATGCAGGAGTTTCTGCTCGATGTGCTTCACATGTGTGTGTCCTTTATTGGAAAAGTGTCAGATGAAGGATAAGTTTGTAAGACAGAAGTCTTTTCTTCCAAAGAAAACATACAAACTTTACTGAAGTCTTCCAAAGGCTTAGCCATTTGCAGTCTAATGAAGCCAAACTTGAATTTTGAACCATAATTCCAAAGAAAACAACAGAGAAACATAAACATGGTAGTGGCAGCATCATGCTCTGGGATTTGGGTTAAGTGTGTGTACACTTATGCAAACAGCTCAAAACAACTTATTTGTTTTTGGTTGAATTATGGAGGATAAATGCCACGTTAAAGGAGGAAAAAAGTTTTGAAATGATGCATCACAAAATCCTGACATTTTCCAGTGTACATTTTTTGCAATAAAGCCATTTGGGTGAGAGACTGTCCAGTGTGAGAAGCAAGTCTTGTACAGTCTAGGTTTCGTTACCCATTTGAACTTGTTCTGTTTTTGCTCTCAGTTTATGTTTCGGATTGCCGTTTGTCACTCCGCTGCAGACTTGCTAACCCTGCTCCTTTCTCGTCAGGCCAGTTCAGACGGAGGCGTGTGCGGCTCCCTCGCCCCTCATCACGTCCGCGCTCATTCCTCCCCGGCCTCCCTGCCAGTCAACTCCCTCTCTGCTCAAGTAGATGCAGATGCAGTGGCCACACCAATCATACCCGACGATGTGCCACTCCCCGAAGGTTGGGAGATGGCCAAGACGTCCACTGGCCAACGGTACTTCATCAAGTAAGGGCTTCCTCCAGCTTTATCGCTGTGTTGCATCTCTGGCTCTGCAGGTTTTCTTTAAAAAGGGTTTCTGTGCCCAAAGCAGGTTGTGCAAGACAGATTCTGAATCAGCAGATTTTGGAACTGGAAAGTGGCAACCTTAATATTTTAGGCTGATAGATGTCCCAAAGGATCATTCCAGCTCTGATATGATTCAAAATATTGTTTTTTTCTAAAAGTTGTTTTTTGCCAGACAAGATTTTCTCATTTTTCTAAAAGTAAAGTGGCAGAGCTGTACACAGAATTAAAACTTATGCAAACAGGAAACAGTTGAACCAGTTCTGTGGCCTGTTGGGTTTCACCTTCATGAGAGCATGTTTCCTGCTCTGTGAAAAGCCTGAGATTGTCTCAGGGAGTATAGATGTGCAAGCACATCTGGTCGTACAGGTAAAGCGAGTCTGAGGGAGAACGCTCCTCGCCCTTCAGGTTACTGCGGTTTAATAGATGCATCGCTTGCTGTGTGTGGTTTTTTTTTTTTCTTCAGCCACATGCTCAGGACGACCACATGGCAGGACCCCCGCCTCTCGCAGCTTCAGTCGGCTGCAGCCCAGCATCAGATCGCCTGCACCCCAAGCCACGCCCACTCCTTCAGCAACCCAGCCCCCACTACGCAACCAAAAAATATTATTCCTGAGACAGGTATCACCCTGCAGTGCTGTACCCTTTTCGTTGTCATCTGTCTTCCTCTGACCTGGAGTGTGTTGGGTGTTGTTCCTTTGAGATTCTCTTTGCGTTGCTTACGCTAATGCCTCTGCTTTGAAAAATGATCAGACTTAATAGGTGAACCTACATCAGGGTTCAATTTAAAAAGAATCATGCAGTTTCTATAAGTCTTTTTTTCCATTATTAGCTTGATATAAATGTCTAAAGGGTCAGTTTACCCAAATTGTATTTCTTTAAATGAGAGAATCAACCACAGGATGTGATGATGCAACATGTGATCATTGAGTTTTAAGTGCAACCTATAAGATCTTTATTTTTAAACATTAATCAGGCTCTCATAAAAAGTCTTTCTAGCTGGCTTTTGCTTTCAGTTGTCATCCACCTGCTTATTAGGCATTATCAGACCCATATTGGTTTTAAGTGTTACTGACAAACCTTCTCTGTAACAGACACTCAGAGAGACACTAACTGAGGAAAAACTTCTTGGAGAAGCTGTTTGAAAGCTTTGTTGGGCTTCACCCATCAAAATATTACTTTGTGCAGGAAACAATATGTATATCCAGATCAGTGTTCATTTCCCCTGAAACCGATTAGTCAATTAAGATCAATTGTTTACCAATGCTAAGTACCAGGCCGACGCGACTTTAAAATTAATCTACTTGCTTGAAAACTCAGTAGTTTCAAATTGCAGTACAATGCCACATCACATTTCATCGATATTACCCTTATGTTAGCTTAGATGCCTAAAATTTAGAGTAGTGCAGCAACTGCGTCGCTATTTTTAAAATTGAGAAAGTAATATATTCATTTTTGCTAAATTAAAAATCATTAAACAGGGAAGCAAGGTTAAAGCACCTGGTAACATAATTCGGTATCCATGTTAATTAGTATCATGTCTGTCTTCCACTTATTAACTCACTCACCAATGATGTTCAGGATGTTGCAGAATTTATTTTTCTTGATAATAACGTATATTTATTCTCAGATTGAGTTTCAGCTGAACATCCTTTATATTTTATGTTTCTCTAACACCAACTTTACTCTGTTAAAATGGGCTTGGTTTCCCCATTTGTTCATCAGACTCAACACTTTCCACTACTTTCGTCAATAAATCAATGAATTGAAGTTTTAGGCTAAATCTAGCATGTTTACTGCATGCTTTGATAGGACTTGTTGATAAATCCACTTGTAACCCATGCAAAACTTTAACCTACTGCCTTTTTAACTATTGTTTTTGCACCTCGTATTTTGCAGTTTGCATGGTACTGGCAGACAGGTGGTATTGTCTCTCCTTTGCATTGTGCATGTATAAAGTCTTAATTCAGATGCTTGGCAGACACCAATCTTTGTTTTATTATTATTTTCATTTTTTTTCTGAGTTTTTTTTTTTTTTTTTTTGCAGTTATGATTAGTTCCATCAACATTTTCCTCCATACTTGTTTAGTCCATTGTTTACATCTGACCTTGGTACTTGCCGACTCCTCCCAATAAAATTGCGATGTTTGTCACACCTCAATGACTTAAAAGTTGGATGAAATGTGACATGACCGTTCAAGTTGGTTGCACCAACATCAGATAAGAATCCAGTTTGGGAGCGTGTATGTAAGCGACCTGGGTGCGATATTGAGAAAAGAATTGATTTGTGCTAAAAACAAATCAGATACCAGTAATACATTGATAGAGAAGTTGGATTTGCGCCACTTTTGTCTGCTGTATGAACATTTGGTCATTCACACCCAGATTTGTTTGACCAACAGCGAAATGTGCAAAGCCTGTAAAACAGCTTTACAAACCATGCACATGATAAAAAGAAGTGATTTTAAAATATCAACATAAATTAAAAAAGTTTGTCACATACATTTTTGGAATGTTTATTACTTAGTTACTATTTGATTGAGTGTTGGAAAAAAGTTGAGGCAATGTAGGGGTTTTATTTGCTACAGGTTTTCTGTGAAAAAGTAGAGGAATCAATCCTCTTCTCCTTTTGTAAGAAGTGTCTCATCTGGATGTTTCTATTAAGAAGTAGCGATTAAAACCTGTGGATGTTTTCATCCACAAAGATGTTAATCTCAGACCAGATTGATTGCGGGGATGAGAATCTGTCCTGTACTGTGACACTCAGAGAAGACTTACTGTGCTAACCACAAGATCATCATCGCAAATATTGTAATCATATTTGTTTGTCTGAGCATGTTAGTTGAATGTTTCAAGGAATATTTGTCTTTATTAGGTGACAATCTACTTTGTTTTGAACACATACTGTATGTAACTTCCCACTCAGGATTATTTATACATTTTCTTTGTTCATTTGTTTTTGTTCTAAAATATAAAAAGAAATATGGTTCTTTAAGCATTAAGCAAAAGAATGTAGGTTTTATGCATTTTGATTTATTTTTTAAGTCAGAGCATAAGAAAAAAAATCTTTGGATTGTAACATTGCTAATCAAAGTTCACAGAGTTGAATGAGAAGGTTTACACTTTTTCCAACGTAACCCCTAGTTTTTAAACGTTATTTTGGCCCAACTGACTCTTTACCATCTAATGAGTTAAATATTGCTTTCAGTATTTGGTATAAAACAAACTGAATGTACGATGGACTACAGGACATCACCCAGATCCTCAACTATGGCAAAGCCGTAATCAAATTGCTTTTTGTTAGCTTATTTTGTAAATGTTCCCAGCATTGGAGACACTGTTTCTTCTGAGAGGTATTTAAAAAATTTTATAGTGTGATTTGGGTGAGCAGACCCTTTAAGGATGGACGTTAATTTGCACACACACTGAGGTTAGGCAAAATTCACATACAGTTGTTTTATTTTTTTAAATTGTAAATAAAATAAAGCAATGATTCATTTCTCTTCCTAAAATATGCCAACTACAAACTTTCCTCTCAACACTCCATTGGCTCCATCAACCATTTGCCTTCTCACTCTGTACTTTTACTGCTGTTCAGGTCCACTGCCTGAAGGCTGGGAGCAGGCTGTGACTGCAGATGGAGAGATGTACTACATTGATCACAAAAATCATACCACCACATGGGACGACCCACGTCTAGGTAGCACACTATAACAGATTTTGTGCCTCCTGAGTTGACAATTGTCAATGAGAAACATTGTGATCCAATGTGCGCTATTAGGACAGCTCAATGTTTGGCAACAAGACGGCAAAAAAGAAGGATCTCAAAGTGTTGGACACTCTATATTTTATGAATTGTTTCACTGTATGATTTATGTTTCATTTCAAAGAAGTTCATGCAAATATTTTTAATGTTTTTTTGTGTTGTAGTCCCGAAGATGAACCCGGCCACCCTCAGTTTGGCAACGCAGCAAAGACTTGAAAAGCTCAGACTGAAGCAGGGCATCCCTCCACAATTTGCCCCACAGGTCAGAAAGAATACCAAGCTGGAGCGAGTCGTTCCATAAATATCCACTGTATCCTAAACTTCTGCTTTCTTTAAAGTTAAATGAAATTAAGCATACAGTGAACCCTCGCTATAACGCGGTTCACCTTTCACGGCTTTGCTGCTTCACAGATTTTTTGTGCAGTTTTTTTTCACAGTGCATTGTATTCTGCGTCCTGATTGGCTAAACAGCCTCCACGCTTCTTCTCTATCTGTGTGCCAATAATGTTACGATATTTAAATATACGTAATACAGCTTGGCAAATTTTGGTAAATGTTTTTGCCCAGAAGAAAAAAAGAGCAACAACAACTACCGATAACTATGTTCTACTTTCGAAAAAACACACCTGCACCACAGGCTTCAGAAGAAAAAGAAACTAGAGAGCGGAGTCACGCAGCAGCGTCACAGTCAGAGGCACAGTGAAATACGCGAGTCACAATTTGTCCTACTGTACTTCGTATTGATGATTAAAATGATTATTTTACTGTAGTTATTTGTAAGAAAGCGTTATCCATCCATCCATTTTCTTACACACTTGTCCCCAGTGGGGTCAGGAGGTGCTCCAGCCAACGTTCCAGGCGAAAGGCGGGGTCACCGTGGACAGGTCGCCAGTCTGTCGCAGTGAAAGCGTTATATTTGTTAAAAAAAAAAAAATGCTTGGGCCTGAAAACAGGTTTTGTTCTTTGGTTTCAATCTAGAGTATTTAATTATGCTGTATAATGATTGTAAAAAATAAAGGTAACTACTTCACGGATTTCGCCTATCACGGGTTCCTTTCGGAATGCAACCCCCGTGATAAACGAGGGTTCACTGTACACTCATTCAGGTGCAGGAGGCGGGAGGGAGCAACCAGATGCCCGGCGGGATGGACCATGACAGAAGCGCACAGATGCTTGTCCCATCGGTGGATATCAGGATCAGGGCTCTAAACCAAGAGCCTAACCTTAACGGGTACGTCTTTACTAACAGAATACTACAAGTTAGTGAAAAGTACCCAATTTACAGTTGTACTGTTCATACATAGAATACTCAGAAAAATACGTGCCAGTAGATTTGTAAATATATCTTTATTTGTGACCCTAAATTGCATTTACTGGGCTAACAAAGGAATAAAAGTTAGCAGATGTTTTATAGTGTTTATATAGAATCTGTTGGATACTGTGTTGTTGCTCAAAATGGTTCCCAAAACTCTTTCTGAAGCAATCAAGCTTGTCCAATCTATTGTCAGACAGTACATAATAAATTGGTAGAAGTAAAAGACCAGGGCCTGAGAAAAAAAATGCATTCACTCAAATAACTCTGTATTTAGCATTCAGTCAGGTGTCACTGTGACTTACAGTGAGTACTTGAATGCCTGAATTTTGAAACTACATGAAGTGCCAAAAATTTAAATCCCAAAAAGGAAACTGAGAGTGCAGAATCCAATATGGCAGCCATGCATCAGAGAATATATGAAGTTCCCAAATTAAAGTTCCCAAATAAGAAGTGAGGTTCTTCCCATCAGAACCTCACTTCTGATGGGAAGTATTTGGGAATATCTTCCTTTGGTGTTTGAATGCATAAAATGCTGAGAATTTGTTTGTTTTGGCTTTTTTCCCCGCAGTAGCCTTTTAGTCTGTCACTCAGAACAACAATTAGTAAAACCCATGGAGTTTCCCATGTTGTATTGTTGGCTGTAACACAATTCCCTGATCCAGATCCAGGTTGAAACTTCTGGTAAATGTGATACAGCATCAGAGTAACTTCAGAGAAACTAAATACAACTTTCATGGCTTACAACAACTTCTGAACACATTTATACTCTTTCATACATTTGCTGAATTATGCTGATCGAAATAATTATTCTCTAAGGGCAAAAGGTGGCCAGACCTGAAAAAAAAAAAAAAAAGATTAATTTAGAACTGCAGATAATTATTTGTTTCTTACTCAGGGCTCACTCTCGCAATGAAAGCACTGACAGTGGTCTGAGTGTCAGCAGCTTACCACGCACGTCGGACCACATGTTGAGCTCTGTGGATCACATGGACACTGGTATTGTTCCTTATAGCTGTCTTTATTAACTACCAATCCAAACTCATTGCATTTTTCTATGTATTTTTGTTCTTATTTGTTATTTTCTTAAAGCTCCAGTATGTATTTTTTAATAAAGAATATGTTTTTTTTACATATTTGTTGAACCTATCACCATGTCGTGGTAGTGTGTTATGTGACAAGTAACCTTAGAAAAGATCGATCTGCTCCACCTCCTCTTGGAGCTGCTATTGCCGAAATGCTTTGCTCTAAATAAAAACAACTAATAAGAGCGAGGAGGAGGATCTTAACGCTGTCAATCATCCTCATTTACTTGCTGCTAAATGTGCTAATGGTCAAGAAACAACTTACTGTTACAGAAAAACCGTTTACCACCGTCATCGGTGGCCTTGATAACTAGCCTTAGCATTCACAACAGGCTCAGCTAGCTGCAGCATAGCAGATAACACAAATCACACAAGATTGCAATTGACAGTGCTAAGACTCTTGTCTAACAACGTAGAAACAGTTTCAACAAATATGTAAGAAAAAATATATTTTTATAAAAGATACATATTGCAGCTTTAAGACATTACCGTTTTATATAGAGAGAGAGATGGACTTAGTTTGTTAAACTTCTGTACCCAAATGAATTATTTCACCTTAAAAAGATGTATAAAGTAGCTTAAATGATCTGCATTCTTGTTATAGGGAGGAAATGTTATGACAATTCTAAGGGCCCCTGACCAACAGGGGGCCCTCCACAGTTTATTTATTTATTTTTTGGTCATAGAAATAAATAAAAAAAATGGGTCCCTGTCAATTGCAAAATTAATCATATTGTATTTTCAAAGATTGTTTTTACCAGTAAAAATTTTTGTTTGGGGGGGGGGGGGGGGGGGGGGGGGGGGGGGGGGGCGGGGGGGGGGGCGGGGGGGGGGGGGTG